>CAUDMG010002054.1:0-50719 GCA_958450375.1 Homarus gammarus
AATCACCCCATTGCTTGGGAAAAAAGCTTAGAAGTTTTCAAATCATCTTGTGTCACAGAAGGACTTCTTGTTGAAGCTAGTTTGATTAAGGAATTAAAATCAATAAACCTTAGTGATGGTCAGTTCAAAACTGATAATATGTTACATAAATTTATTTGTCAGTGGCCCAAGGTTAAAAATGCTTTTAAAAACCTTTGATCTAGATGTATGATAGTTATTTTGTGGGTCCCCTTTTTTCTGACCTGACTTGACTAGTCACGTCACCACCCTTCTCTTAAGCTCCTCTATGTGTGTGTTGGTGTGGGGATTAGTGGATGTCATCATTTTGACCTGACCTCATGTTTTTAGGTCACCCTGTATATTTAAGCCTCTCTCTGTCCATGTAATCCAGTTGCCTCTGAAGATGTCTTGAATAAAGACGAAAGCTAAGGTACTCCGTTGTTTCCATTTTCCCGTGTGATTTTATCAAGATTTATCTTATCCACGTTTTCATTGTGGATTTTCATAAAATATGGAACTTACACGTCTCTCTTACGCTGTGTTCTTAATCTGTCAACAACATCCTCATCTTCGCCCCATCTACCGCAACTACAAGAAGAGTTTGCTGAAGGCTCATAGTCTCAAAAACAAGTTGAAGTTTTTGAAAGATTGCAGAGATGATAAAATTGTTCCCAAGTCCTGTCTTCCAAGTAGACTAAGAAATCTGGACAATCAAGCATTCTCTGAGTTGGATAAGGTGTTGCTTGATTCCCTTATCAAGAGTTCAAGTGATAGTGTGAAATTAGCCTTCAAGCACAGTGCTCAGTGTAAAATACTTATGCAAAACAGTGTTTGTGTTGATAAGTGGCACACCATTCGTAATTATGTATATCAACTTCTTATTGAAAATGACAAAGCCCATAAAAGAAGGTTAAATGCCAAATTAAATGCTCTGTTTGACGAGAGTTACTGGACCACATTGAGTGATCCAAATTTGTTCATAAACTTATCATCTTATGATCTACAGACAAATGAGAAACTTGTTCTTGGTTTTGGTAGGAAGTTTTCTATCACTCAACGGTGCGTTAATCCGCTTACTATTGCTAAAGGTTTAATCAACCTGGAAAAGAAGAAGTCGTCTGATGTTACAAATGAAGATATTTCCATAGCTAAAGGTTGTATACATAGTGTTTTAAATAAGAAATTTGCTTCAAACATTCCAAAAAGATTTGAAACAGCCTTGATAAACTTGAAAAGAAATAAGAATATCCATATTACCAAGGCTGATAAGTCTAATGCTATTGTTATCTTGGATAAAAGTGACTACAATGATAAGATGAATTCATTACTTAGTGATGAAAGCACGTATTGTGAGCTTACGAAAGATCCCCTGGAAAATATTAATAAGTTGTCTAATTCCAAAATGAAGATGTTATTGAAAAAGAACCCCGATCTCACTAAACAGCTCTCTCAAATCAATCCCACTTTACCTTATATGTATGGCTTGATCAAAACCCACAAGCTTAATAATCCATTACGTCCTATCGTGAGTTCTGTGGGGTCTGTTACTTACAAATTATCCAAGTGGCTGGTAAAGATGATATCCCCTCTTACAGGCCAAATTTCTAATTCACATATACACAATAGCAGTGATTTAATTGATAAACTCAAGAAACACAACGAACCTTGCGAATTAATAAGTTTTGATGTAAATTCGCTGTTCACTAGAGTACCTGTCAAAGACTTACTTTCATTTCTTAAAGATAAATTACAACTGCTAGATTTAACTATTGAACATGATACTTTCCTGAAATTGATAGAGTTATGCGTAACTGACAATGTGCTTAGTGCAAATGGGAAGTTCTACAAGCAAATATTTGGTATGAGCATGGGTAATTGTCTTTCTGCTCCTCTAGCCTGTATTTATATGGAGTTTTTTGAGTCTAGATTACTACCCAATATAGTGGACTTTATTCCTCCATGGTATAGATATGTAGATGATGTTCTTTGTCTTTGGCCTAAAAACAGTGACCCATTTGAATTTTTAGACAAACTTAATAATATTGTCCCTAGTATCACGTTCAAAATTGAAAGAGAAATAAATGAATCCCTTCCATTTCTTGATATGCTTATCATGAGAAATGGCCAAAACTATAAATTCAAGGTATATAGAAAGCCCACACAGGTAGACAGTTTCATTCACTTTTTATCGAATCACCTTGAGTCTACCAAAATGTCAGTTTTTTCTGTTATGTTCTTAAGATGTCTGCGTATTTGTGACTGAATTTATTGACGATGAATTGAAACACATTCGTTCTATTGCACATAATCTTGGGTACCCTTCTGTGTTTGTTGATCGTTGTTTTAATAGGGCTAAAAAATCCTTTCATTCCTCTCAAACCAGACAAGTTCCTACACTTAAGAATATTTTGACTCTGCCCTATCGTAATGAATTTGTCCCGTTAGTTCGGTCCCTCAAGCTTCTAAATATTAATGTTGTTTTCAAGTATGACTCAACCATTACTAATATGTTAATAAGGAATAGCCCAAGTTTGAATGTAAATGGTAGTGTTTATTGTATTCCATGTAGCAAATGTAATTGTAATTATGTAGGTCAGACAGGAAAAACACTGCAGCTTAGAATCAAACAACATAAGTATAATATTAGAACTGCATCTGAAAGCAGTGCCTTGTTCGTTCATGTTAGGAATAATAATCACCCCATTGCTTGGGAAAAAAGCTTAGAAGTTTTCAAATCATCTTGTGTCACAGAAGGACTTCTTGTTGAAGCTAGTTTGATTAAGGAATTAAAATCAATAAACCTTAGTGATGGTCAGTTCAAAACTGATAATATGTTACATAAATTTATTTGTCAGTGGCCCAAGGTTAAAAATGCTTTTAAAAACCTTTGATCTAGATGTATGATAGTTATTTTGTGGGTCCCCTTTTTTCTGACCTGACTTGACTAGTCACGTCACCACCCTTCTCTTAAGCTCCTCTACGTGTGTGTTGGTGTGGGGATTAGTGGATGTCATCATTTTGACCTGACCTCATGTTTTTAGGTCACCCTGTATATTTAAGCCTCTCTCTGTCCATGTAATCCAGTTGCCTCTGAAGATGTCTTGAATAAAGACGAAAGCTAAGGTACTCCGTTGTTTCCATTTTCCCGTGTGATTTTATCAAGATTTATCTTATCCACGTTTTCATTGTGGATTTTCATAAAATATGGAACTTACACGTCTCTCTTACGCTGTGTTCTTAATCTGTCAACAACATCCTCATCTTCGCCCCATCTACCGCAACTACAAGAAGAGTTTGCTGAAGGCTCATAGTCTCAAAAACAAGTTGAAGTTTTTGAAAGATTGCAGAGATGATAAAATTGTTCCCAAGTCCTGTCTTCCAAGTAGACTAAGAAATCTGGACAATCAAGCATTCTCTGAGTTGGATAAGGTGTTGCTTGATTCCCTTATCAAGAGTTCAAGTGATAGTGTGAAATTAGCCTTCAAGCACAGTGCTCAGTGTAAAATACTTATGCAAAACAGTGTTTGTGTTGATAAGTGGCACACCATTCGTAATTATGTATATCAACTTCTTATTGAAAATGACAAAGCCCATAAAAGAAGGTTAAATGCCAAATTAAATGCTCTGTTTGACGAGAGTTACTGGACCACATTGAGTGATCCAAATTTGTTCATAAACTTATCATCTTATGATCTACAGACAAATGAGAAACTTGTTCTTGGTTTTGGTAGGAAGTTTTCTATCACTCAACGGTGCGTTAATCCGCTTACTATTGCTAAAGGTTTAATCAACCTGGAAAAGAAGAAGTCGTCTGATGTTACAAATGAAGATATTTCCATAGCTAAAGGTTGTATACATAGTGTTTTAAATAAGAAATTTGCTTCAAACATTCCAAAAAGATTTGAAACAGCCTTGATAAACTTGAAAAGAAATAAGAATATCCATATTACCAAGGCTGATAAGTCTAATGCTATTGTTATCTTGGATAAAAGTGACTACAATGATAAGATGAATTCATTACTTAGTGATGAAAGCACGTATTGTGAGCTTACGAAAGATCCCCTGGAAAATATTAATAAGTTGTCTAATTCCAAAATGAAGATGTTATTGAAAAAGAACCCCGATCTCACTAAACAGCTCTCTCAAATCAATCCCACTTTACCTTATATGTATGGCTTGATCAAAACCCACAAGCTTAATAATCCATTACGTCCTATCGTGAGTTCTGTGGGGTCTGTTACTTACAAATTATCCAAGTGGCTGGTAAAGATGATATCCCCTCTTACAGGCCAAATTTCTAATTCACATATACACAATAGCAGTGATTTAATTGATAAACTCAAGAAACACAACGAACCTTGCGAATTAATAAGTTTTGATGTAAATTCGCTGTTCACTAGAGTACCTGTCAAAGACTTACTTTCATTTCTTAAAGATAAATTACAACTGCTAGATTTAACTATTGAACATGATACTTTCCTGAAATTGATAGAGTTATGCGTAACTGACAATGTGCTTAGTGCAAATGGGAAGTTCTACAAGCAAATATTTGGTATGAGCATGGGTAATTGTCTTTCTGCTCCTCTAGCCTGTATTTATATGGAGTTTTTTGAGTCTAGATTACTACCCAATATAGTGGACTTTATTCCTCCATGGTATAGATATGTAGATGATGTTCTTTGTCTTTGGCCTAAAAACAGTGACCCATTTGAATTTTTAGACAAACTTAATAATATTGTCCCTAGTATCACGTTCAAAATTGAAAGAGAAATAAATGAATCCCTTCCATTTCTTGATATGCTTATCATGAGAAATGGCCAAAACTATAAATTCAAGGTATATAGAAAGCCCACACAGGTAGACAGTTTCATTCACTTTTTATCGAATCACCTTGAGTCTACCAAAATGTCAGTTTTTTCTGTTATGTTCTTAAGATGTCTGCGTATTTGTGACTGAATTTATTGACGATGAATTGAAACACATTCGTTCTATTGCACATAATCTTGGGTACCCTTCTGTGTTTGTTGATCGTTGTTTTAATAGGGCTAAAAAATCCTTTCATTCCTCTCAAACCAGACAAGTTCCTACACTTAAGAATATTTTGACTCTGCCCTATCGTAATGAATTTGTCCCGTTAGTTCGGTCCCTCAAGCTTCTAAATATTAATGTTGTTTTCAAGTATGACTCAACCATTACTAATATGTTAATAAGGAATAGCCCAAGTTTGAATGTAAATGGTAGTGTTTATTGTATTCCATGTAGCAAATGTAATTGTAATTATGTAGGTCAGACAGGAAAAACACTGCAGCTTAGAATCAAACAACATAAGTATAATATTAGAACTGCATCTGAAAGCAGTGCCTTGTTCGTTCATGTTAGGAATAATAATCACCCCATTGCTTGGGAAAAAAGCTTAGAAGTTTTCAAATCATCTTGTGTCACAGAAGGACTTCTTGTTGAAGCTAGTTTGATTAAGGAATTAAAATCAATAAACCTTAGTGATGGTCAGTTCAAAACTGATAATATGTTACATAAATTTATTTGTCAGTGGCCCAAGGTTAAAAATGCTTTTAAAAACCTTTGATCTAGATGTATGATAGTTATTTTGTGGGTCCCCTTTTTTCTGACCTGACTTGACTAGTCACGTCACCACCCTTCTCTTAAGCTCCTCTATGTGTGTGTTGGTGTGGGGATTAGTGGATGTCATCATTTTGACCTGACCTCATGTTTTTAGGTCACCCTGTATATTTAAGCCTCTCTCTGTCCATGTAATCCAGTTGCCTCTGAAGATGTCTTGAATAAAGACGAAAGCTAAGGTACTCCGTTGTTTCCATTTTCCCGTGTGATTTTATCAAGATTTATCTTATCCACGTTTTCATTGTGGATTTTCATAAAATATGGAACTTACACGTCTCTCTTACGCTGTGTTCTTAATCTGTCAACAACATCCTCATCTTCGCCCCATCTACCGCAACTACAAGAAGAGTTTGCTGAAGGCTCATAGTCTCAAAAACAAGTTGAAGTTTTTGAAAGATTGCAGAGATGATAAAATTGTTCCCAAGTCCTGTCTTCCAAGTAGACTAAGAAATCTGGACAATCAAGCATTCTCTGAGTTGGATAAGGTGTTGCTTGATTCCCTTATCAAGAGTTCAAGTGATAGTGTGAAATTAGCCTTCAAGCACAGTGCTCAGTGTAAAATACTTATGCAAAACAGTGTTTGTGTTGATAAGTGGCACACCATTCGTAATTATGTATATCAACTTCTTATTGAAAATGACAAAGCCCATAAAAGAAGGTTAAATGCCAAATTAAATGCTCTGTTTGACGAGAGTTACTGGACCACATTGAGTGATCCAAATTTGTTCATAAACTTATCATCTTATGATCTACAGACAAATGAGAAACTTGTTCTTGGTTTTGGTAGGAAGTTTTCTATCACTCAACGGTGCGTTAATCCGCTTACTATTGCTAAAGGTTTAATCAACCTGGAAAAGAAGAAGTCGTCTGATGTTACAAATGAAGATATTTCCATAGCTAAAGGTTGTATACATAGTGTTTTAAATAAGAAATTTGCTTCAAACATTCCAAAAAGATTTGAAACAGCCTTGATAAACTTGAAAAGAAATAAGAATATCCATATTACCAAGGCTGATAAGTCTAATGCTATTGTTATCTTGGATAAAAGTGACTACAATGATAAGATGAATTCATTACTTAGTGATGAAAGCACGTATTGTGAGCTTACGAAAGATCCCCTGGAAAATATTAATAAGTTGTCTAATTCCAAAATGAAGATGTTATTGAAAAAGAACCCCGATCTCACTAAACAGCTCTCTCAAATCAATCCCACTTTACCTTATATGTATGGCTTGATCAAAACCCACAAGCTTAATAATCCATTACGTCCTATCGTGAGTTCTGTGGGGTCTGTTACTTACAAATTATCCAAGTGGCTGGTAAAGATGATATCCCCTCTTACAGGCCAAATTTCTAATTCACATATACACAATAGCAGTGATTTAATTGATAAACTCAAGAAACACAACGAACCTTGCGAATTAATAAGTTTTGATGTAAATTCGCTGTTCACTAGAGTACCTGTCAAAGACTTACTTTCATTTCTTAAAGATAAATTACAACTGCTAGATTTAACTATTGAACATGATACTTTCCTGAAATTGATAGAGTTATGCGTAACTGACAATGTGCTTAGTGCAAATGGGAAGTTCTACAAGCAAATATTTGGTATGAGCATGGGTAATTGTCTTTCTGCTCCTCTAGCCTGTATTTATATGGAGTTTTTTGAGTCTAGATTACTACCCAATATAGTGGACTTTATTCCTCCATGGTATAGATATGTAGATGATGTTCTTTGTCTTTGGCCTAAAAACAGTGACCCATTTGAATTTTTAGACAAACTTAATAATATTGTCCCTAGTATCACGTTCAAAATTGAAAGAGAAATAAATGAATCCCTTCCATTTCTTGATATGCTTATCATGAGAAATGGCCAAAACTATAAATTCAAGGTATATAGAAAGCCCACACAGGTAGACAGTTTCATTCACTTTTTATCGAATCACCTTGAGTCTACCAAAATGTCAGTTTTTTCTGTTATGTTCTTAAGATGTCTGCGTATTTGTGACTGAATTTATTGACGATGAATTGAAACACATTCGTTCTATTGCACATAATCTTGGGTACCCTTCTGTGTTTGTTGATCGTTGTTTTAATAGGGCTAAAAAATCCTTTCATTCCTCTCAAACCAGACAAGTTCCTACACTTAAGAATATTTTGACTCTGCCCTATCGTAATGAATTTGTCCCGTTAGTTCGGTCCCTCAAGCTTCTAAATATTAATGTTGTTTTCAAGTATGACTCAACCATTACTAATATGTTAATAAGGAATAGCCCAAGTTTGAATGTAAATGGTAGTGTTTATTGTATTCCATGTAGCAAATGTAATTGTAATTATGTAGGTCAGACAGGAAAAACACTGCAGCTTAGAATCAAACAACATAAGTATAATATTAGAACTGCATCTGAAAGCAGTGCCTTGTTCGTTCATGTTAGGAATAATAATCACCCCATTGCTTGGGAAAAAAGCTTAGAAGTTTTCAAATCATCTTGTGTCACAGAAGGACTTCTTGTTGAAGCTAGTTTGATTAAGGAATTAAAATCAATAAACCTTAGTGATGGTCAGTTCAAAACTGATAATATGTTACATAAATTTATTTGTCAGTGGCCCAAGGTTAAAAATGCTTTTAAAAACCTTTGATCTAGATGTATGATAGTTATTTTGTGGGTCCCCTTTTTTCTGACCTGACTTGACTAGTCACGTCACCACCCTTCTCTTAAGCTCCTCTACGTGTGTGTTGGTGTGGGGATTAGTGGATGTCATCATTTTGACCTGACCTCATGTTTTTAGGTCACCCTGTATATTTAAGCCTCTCTCTGTCCATGTAATCCAGTTGCCTCTGAAGATGTCTTGAATAAAGACGAAAGCTAAGGTACTCCGTTGTTTCCATTTTCCCGTGTGATTTTATCAAGATTTATCTTATCCACGTTTTCATTGTGGATTTTCATAAAATATGGAACTTACACGTCTCTCTTACGCTGTGTTCTTAATCTGTCAACAACATCCTCATCTTCGCCCCATCTACCGCAACTACAAGAAGAGTTTGCTGAAGGCTCATAGTCTCAAAAACAAGTTGAAGTTTTTGAAAGATTGCAGAGATGATAAAATTGTTCCCAAGTCCTGTCTTCCAAGTAGACTAAGAAATCTGGACAATCAAGCATTCTCTGAGTTGGATAAGGTGTTGCTTGATTCCCTTATCAAGAGTTCAAGTGATAGTGTGAAATTAGCCTTCAAGCACAGTGCTCAGTGTAAAATACTTATGCAAAACAGTGTTTGTGTTGATAAGTGGCACACCATTCGTAATTATGTATATCAACTTCTTATTGAAAATGACAAAGCCCATAAAAGAAGGTTAAATGCCAAATTAAATGCTCTGTTTGACGAGAGTTACTGGACCACATTGAGTGATCCAAATTTGTTCATAAACTTATCATCTTATGATCTACAGACAAATGAGAAACTTGTTCTTGGTTTTGGTAGGAAGTTTTCTATCACTCAACGGTGCGTTAATCCGCTTACTATTGCTAAAGGTTTAATCAACCTGGAAAAGAAGAAGTCGTCTGATGTTACAAATGAAGATATTTCCATAGCTAAAGGTTGTATACATAGTGTTTTAAATAAGAAATTTGCTTCAAACATTCCAAAAAGATTTGAAACAGCCTTGATAAACTTGAAAAGAAATAAGAATATCCATATTACCAAGGCTGATAAGTCTAATGCTATTGTTATCTTGGATAAAAGTGACTACAATGATAAGATGAATTCATTACTTAGTGATGAAAGCACGTATTGTGAGCTTACGAAAGATCCCCTGGAAAATATTAATAAGTTGTCTAATTCCAAAATGAAGATGTTATTGAAAAAGAACCCCGATCTCACTAAACAGCTCTCTCAAATCAATCCCACTTTACCTTATATGTATGGCTTGATCAAAACCCACAAGCTTAATAATCCATTACGTCCTATCGTGAGTTCTGTGGGGTCTGTTACTTACAAATTATCCAAGTGGCTGGTAAAGATGATATCCCCTCTTACAGGCCAAATTTCTAATTCACATATACGCAATAGCAGTGATTTAATTGATAAACTCAAGAAACACAACGAACCTTGCGAATTAATAAGTTTTGATGTAAATTCGCTGTTCACTAGAGTACCTGTCAAAGACTTACTTTCATTTCTTAAA
Source organism: Homarus gammarus (assembly GCA_958450375.1). Taxonomy (NCBI): domain Eukaryota; kingdom Metazoa; phylum Arthropoda; class Malacostraca; order Decapoda; family Nephropidae; genus Homarus; species Homarus gammarus. The sequence goes on from CAUDMG010002054.1 coordinate 9,821, forward strand.
GATAAATTACAACTGCTAGATTTAACTATTGAACATGATACTTTCCTGAAATTGATAGAGTTATGCGTAACTGACAATGTGCTTAGTGCAAATGGGAAGTTCTACAAGCAAATATTTGGTATGAGCATGGGTAATTGTCTTTCTGCTCCTCTAGCCTGTATTTATATGGAGTTTTTTGAGTCTAGATTACTACCCAATATAGTGGACTTTATTCCTCCATGGTATAGATATGTAGATGATGTTCTTTGTCTTTGGCCTAAAAACAGTGACCCATTTGAATTTTTAGACAAACTTAATAATATTGTCCCTAGTATCACGTTCAAAATTGAAAGAGAAATAAATGAATCCCTTCCATTTCTTGATATGCTTATCATGAGAAATGGCCAAAACTATAAATTCAAGGTATATAGAAAGCCCACACAGGTAGACAGTTTCATTCACTTTTTATCGAATCACCTTGAGTCTACCAAAATGTCAGTTTTTTCTGTTATGTTCTTAAGATGTCTGCGTATTTGTGACTGAATTTATTGACGATGAATTGAAACACATTCGTTCTATTGCACATAATCTTGGGTACCCTTCTGTGTTTGTTGATCGTTGTTTTAATAGGGCTAAAAAATCCTTTCATTCCTCTCAAACCAGACAAGTTCCTACACTTAAGAATATTTTGACTCTGCCCTATCGTAATGAATTTGTCCCGTTAGTTCGGTCCCTCAAGCTTCTAAATATTAATGTTGTTTTCAAGTATGACTCAACCATTACTAATATGTTAATAAGGAATAGCCCAAGTTTGAATGTAAATGGTAGTGTTTATTGTATTCCATGTAGCAAATGTAATTGTAATTATGTAGGTCAGACAGGAAAAACACTGCAGCTTAGAATCAAACAACATAAGTATAATATTAGAACTGCATCTGAAAGCAGTGCCTTGTTCGTTCATGTTAGGAATAATAATCACCCCATTGCTTGGGAAAAAAGCTTAGAAGTTTTCAAATCATCTTGTGTCACAGAAGGACTTCTTGTTGAAGCTAGTTTGATTAAGGAATTAAAATCAATAAACCTTAGTGATGGTCAGTTCAAAACTGATAATATGTTACATAAATTTATTTGTCAGTGGCCCAAGGTTAAAAATGCTTTTAAAAACCTTTGATCTAGATGTATGATAGTTATTTTGTGGGTCCCCTTTTTTCTGACCTGACTTGACTAGTCACGTCACCACCCTTCTCTTAAGCTCCTCTACGTGTGTGTTGGTGTGGGGATTAGTGGATGTCATCATTTTGACCTGACCTCATGTTTTTAGGTCACCCTGTATATTTAAGCCTCTCTCTGTCCATGTAATCCAGTTGCCTCTGAAGATGTCTTGAATAAAGACGAAAGCTAAGGTACTCCGTTGTTTCCATTTTCCCGTGTGATTTTATCAAGATTTATCTTATCCACGTTTTCATTGTGGATTTTCATAAAATATGGAACTTACACGTCTCTCTTACGCTGTGTTCTTAATCTGTCAACAACATCCTCATCTTCGCCCCATCTACCGCAACTACAAGAAGAGTTTGCTGAAGGCTCATAGTCTCAAAAACAAGTTGAAGTTTTTGAAAGATTGCAGAGATGATAAAATTGTTCCCAAGTCCTGTCTTCCAAGTAGACTAAGAAATCTGGACAATCAAGCATTCTCTGAGTTGGATAAGGTGTTGCTTGATTCCCTTATCAAGAGTTCAAGTGATAGTGTGAAATTAGCCTTCAAGCACAGTGCTCAGTGTAAAATACTTATGCAAAACAGTGTTTGTGTTGATAAGTGGCACACCATTCGTAATTATGTATATCAACTTCTTATTGAAAATGACAAAGCCCATAAAAGAAGGTTAAATGCCAAATTAAATGCTCTGTTTGACGAGAGTTACTGGACCACATTGAGTGATCCAAATTTGTTCATAAACTTATCATCTTATGATCTACAGACAAATGAGAAACTTGTTCTTGGTTTTGGTAGGAAGTTTTCTATCACTCAACGGTGCGTTAATCCGCTTACTATTGCTAAAGGTTTAATCAACCTGGAAAAGAAGAAGTCGTCTGATGTTACAAATGAAGATATTTCCATAGCTAAAGGTTGTATACATAGTGTTTTAAATAAGAAATTTGCTTCAAACATTCCAAAAAGATTTGAAACAGCCTTGATAAACTTGAAAAGAAATAAGAATATCCATATTACCAAGGCTGATAAGTCTAATGCTATTGTTATCTTGGATAAAAGTGACTACAATGATAAGATGAATTCATTACTTAGTGATGAAAGCACGTATTGTGAGCTTACGAAAGATCCCCTGGAAAATATTAATAAGTTGTCTAATTCCAAAATGAAGATGTTATTGAAAAAGAACCCCGATCTCACTAAACAGCTCTCTCAAATCAATCCCACTTTACCTTATATGTATGGCTTGATCAAAACCCACAAGCTTAATAATCCATTACGTCCTATCGTGAGTTCTGTGGGGTCTGTTACTTACAAATTATCCAAGTGGCTGGTAAAGATGATATCCCCTCTTACAGGCCAAATTTCTAATTCACATATACGCAATAGCAGTGATTTAATTGATAAACTCAAGAAACACAACGAACCTTGCGAATTAATAAGTTTTGATGTAAATTCGCTGTTCACTAGAGTACCTGTCAAAGACTTACTTTCATTTCTTAAAGATAAATTACAACTGCTAGATTTAACTATTGAACATGATACTTTCCTGAAATTGATAGAGTTATGCGTAACTGACAATGTGCTTAGTGCAAATGGGAAGTTCTACAAGCAAATATTTGGTATGAGCATGGGTAATTGTCTTTCTGCTCCTCTAGCCTGTATTTATATGGAGTTTTTTGAGTCTAGATTACTACCCAATATAGTGGACTTTATTCCTCCATGGTATAGATATGTAGATGATGTTCTTTGTCTTTGGCCTAAAAACAGTGACCCATTTGAATTTTTAGACAAACTTAATAATATTGTCCCTAGTATCACGTTCAAAATTGAAAGAGAAATAAATGAATCCCTTCCATTTCTTGATATGCTTATCATGAGAAATGGCCAAAACTATAAATTCAAGGTATATAGAAAGCCCACACAGGTAGACAGTTTCATTCACTTTTTATCGAATCACCTTGAGTCTACCAAAATGTCAGTTTTTTCTGTTATGTTCTTAAGATGTCTGCGTATTTGTGACTGAATTTATTGACGATGAATTGAAACACATTCGTTCTATTGCACATAATCTTGGGTACCCTTCTGTGTTTGTTGATCGTTGTTTTAATAGGGCTAAAAAATCCTTTCATTCCTCTCAAACCAGACAAGTTCCTACACTTAAGAATATTTTGACTCTGCCCTATCGTAATGAATTTGTCCCGTTAGTTCGGTCCCTCAAGCTTCTAAATATTAATGTTGTTTTCAAGTATGACTCAACCATTACTAATATGTTAATAAGGAATAGCCCAAGTTTGAATGTAAATGGTAGTGTTTATTGTATTCCATGTAGCAAATGTAATTGTAATTATGTAGGTCAGACAGGAAAAACACTGCAGCTTAGAATCAAACAACATAAGTATAATATTAGAACTGCATCTGAAAGCAGTGCCTTGTTCGTTCATGTTAGGAATAATAATCACCCCATTGCTTGGGAAAAAAGCTTAGAAGTTTTCAAATCATCTTGTGTCACAGAAGGACTTCTTGTTGAAGCTAGTTTGATTAAGGAATTAAAATCAATAAACCTTAGTGATGGTCAGTTCAAAACTGATAATATGTTACATAAATTTATTTGTCAGTGGCCCAAGGTTAAAAATGCTTTTAAAAACCTTTGATCTAGATGTATGATAGTTATTTTGTGGGTCCCCTTTTTTCTGACCTGACTTGACTAGTCACGTCACCACCCTTCTCTTAAGCTCCTCTACGTGTGTGTTGGTGTGGGGATTAGTGGATGTCATCATTTTGACCTGACCTCATGTTTTTAGGTCACCCTGTATATTTAAGCCTCTCTCTGTCCATGTAATCCAGTTGCCTCTGAAGATGTCTTGAATAAAGACGAAAGCTAAGGTACTCCGTTGTTTCCATTTTCCCGTGTGATTTTATCAAGATTTATCTTATCCACGTTTTCATTGTGGATTTTCATAAAATATGGAACTTACACGTCTCTCTTACGCTGTGTTCTTAATCTGTCAACAACATCCTCATCTTCGCCCCATCTACCGCAACTACAAGAAGAGTTTGCTGAAGGCTCATAGTCTCAAAAACAAGTTGAAGTTTTTGAAAGATTGCAGAGATGATAAAATTGTTCCCAAGTCCTGTCTTCCAAGTAGACTAAGAAATCTGGACAATCAAGCATTCTCTGAGTTGGATAAGGTGTTGCTTGATTCCCTTATCAAGAGTTCAAGTGATAGTGTGAAATTAGCCTTCAAGCACAGTGCTCAGTGTAAAATACTTATGCAAAACAGTGTTTGTGTTGATAAGTGGCACACCATTCGTAATTATGTATATCAACTTCTTATTGAAAATGACAAAGCCCATAAAAGAAGGTTAAATGCCAAATTAAATGCTCTGTTTGACGAGAGTTACTGGACCACATTGAGTGATCCAAATTTGTTCATAAACTTATCATCTTATGATCTACAGACAAATGAGAAACTTGTTCTTGGTTTTGGTAGGAAGTTTTCTATCACTCAACGGTGCGTTAATCCGCTTACTATTGCTAAAGGTTTAATCAACCTGGAAAAGAAGAAGTCGTCTGATGTTACAAATGAAGATATTTCCATAGCTAAAGGTTGTATACATAGTGTTTTAAATAAGAAATTTGCTTCAAACATTCCAAAAAGATTTGAAACAGCCTTGATAAACTTGAAAAGAAATAAGAATATCCATATTACCAAGGCTGATAAGTCTAATGCTATTGTTATCTTGGATAAAAGTGACTACAATGATAAGATGAATTCATTACTTAGTGATGAAAGCACGTATTGTGAGCTTACGAAAGATCCCCTGGAAAATATTAATAAGTTGTCTAATTCCAAAATGAAGATGTTATTGAAAAAGAACCCCGATCTCACTAAACAGCTCTCTCAAATCAATCCCACTTTACCTTATATGTATGGCTTGATCAAAACCCACAAGCTTAATAATCCATTACGTCCTATCGTGAGTTCTGTGGGGTCTGTTACTTACAAATTATCCAAGTGGCTGGTAAAGATGATATCCCCTCTTACAGGCCAAATTTCTAATTCACATATACGCAATAGCAGTGATTTAATTGATAAACTCAAGAAACACAACGAACCTTGCGAATTAATAAGTTTTGATGTAAATTCGCTGTTCACTAGAGTACCTGTCAAAGACTTACTTTCATTTCTTAAAGATAAATTACAACTGCTAGATTTAACTATTGAACATGATACTTTCCTGAAATTGATAGAGTTATGCGTAACTGACAATGTGCTTAGTGCAAATGGGAAGTTCTACAAGCAAATATTTGGTATGAGCATGGGTAATTGTCTTTCTGCTCCTCTAGCCTGTATTTATATGGAGTTTTTTGAGTCTAGATTACTACCCAATATAGTGGACTTTATTCCTCCATGGTATAGATATGTAGATGATGTTCTTTGTCTTTGGCCTAAAAACAGTGACCCATTTGAATTTTTAGACAAACTTAATAATATTGTCCCTAGTATCACGTTCAAAATTGAAAGAGAAATAAATGAATCCCTTCCATTTCTTGATATGCTTATCATGAGAAATGGCCAAAACTATAAATTCAAGGTATATAGAAAGCCCACACAGGTAGACAGTTTCATTCACTTTTTATCGAATCACCTTGAGTCTACCAAAATGTCAGTTTTTTCTGTTATGTTCTTAAGATGTCTGCGTATTTGTGACTGAATTTATTGACGATGAATTGAAACACATTCGTTCTATTGCACATAATCTTGGGTACCCTTCTGTGTTTGTTGATCGTTGTTTTAATAGGGCTAAAAAATCCTTTCATTCCTCTCAAACCAGACAAGTTCCTACACTTAAGAATATTTTGACTCTGCCCTATCGTAATGAATTTGTCCCGTTAGTTCGGTCCCTCAAGCTTCTAAATATTAATGTTGTTTTCAAGTATGACTCAACCATTACTAATATGTTAATAAGGAATAGCCCAAGTTTGAATGTAAATGGTAGTGTTTATTGTATTCCATGTAGCAAATGTAATTGTAATTATGTAGGTCAGACAGGAAAAACACTGCAGCTTAGAATCAAACAACATAAGTATAATATTAGAACTGCATCTGAAAGCAGTGCCTTGTTCGTTCATGTTAGGAATAATAATCACCCCATTGCTTGGGAAAAAAGCTTAGAAGTTTTCAAATCATCTTGTGTCACAGAAAGACTTCTTGTTGAAGCTAGTTTGATTAAGGAATTAAAATCAATAAACCTTAGTGATGGTCAGTTCAAAACTGATAATATGTTACATAAATTTATTTGTCAGTGGCCCAAGGTTAAAAATGCTTTTAAAAACCTTTGATCTAGATGTATGATAGTTATTTTGTGGGTCCCCTTTTTTCTGACCTGACTTGACTAGTCACGTCACCACCCTTCTCTTAAGCTCCTCTACGTGTGTGTTGGTGTGGGGATTAGTGGATGTCATCATTTTGACCTGACCTCATGTTTTTAGGTCACCCTGTATATTTAAGCCTCTCTCTGTCCATGTAATCCAGTTGCCTCTGAAGATGTCTTGAATAAAGACGAAAGCTAAGGTACTCCGTTGTTTCCATTTTCCCGTGTGATTTTATCAAGATTTATCTTATCCACGTTTTCATTGTGGATTTTCATAAAATATGGAACTTACACGTCTCTCTTACGCTGTGTTCTTAATCTGTCAACAACATCCTCATCTTCGCCCCATCTACCGCAACTACAAGAAGAGTTTGCTGAAGGCTCATCGTCTCAAAAACAAGTTGAAGTTTTTGAAAGATTGCAGAGATGATAAAATTGTTCCCAAGTCCTGTCTTCCAAGTAGACTAAGAAATCTGGACAATCAAGCATTCTCTGAGTTGGATAAGGTGTTGCTTGATTCCCTTATCAAGAGTTCAAGTGATAGTGTGAAATTAGCCTTCAAGCACAGTGCTCAGTGTAAAATACTTATGCAAAACAGTGTTTGTGTTGATAAGTGGCACACCATTCGTAATTATGTATATCAACTTCTTATTGAAAATGACAAAGCCCATAAAAGAAGGTTAAATGCCAAATTAAATGCTCTGTTTGACGAGAGTTACTGGACCACATTGAGTGATCCAAATTTGTTCATAAACTTATCATCTTATGATCTACAGACAAATGAGAAACTTGTTCTTGGTTTTGGTAGGAAGTTTTCTATCACTCAACGGTGCGTTAATCCGCTTACTATTGCTAAAGGTTTAATCAACCTGGAAAAGAAGAAGTCGTCTGATGTTACAAATGAAGATATTTCCATAGCTAAAGGTTGTATACATAGTGTTTTAAATAAGAAATTTGCTTCAAACATTCCAAAAAGATTTGAAACAGCCTTGATAAACTTGAAAAGAAATAAGAATATCCATATTACCAAGGCTGATAAGTCTAATGCTATTGTTATCTTGGATAAAAGTGACTACAATGATAAGATGAATTCATTACTTAGTGATGAAAGCACGTATTGTGAGCTTACGAAAGATCCCCTGGAAAATATTAATAAGTTGTCTAATTCCAAAATGAAGATGTTATTGAAAAAGAACCCCGATCTCACTAAACAGCTCTCTCAAATCAATCCCACTTTACCTTATATGTATGGCTTGATCAAAACCCACAAGCTTAATAATCCATTACGTCCTATCGTGAGTTCTGTGGGGTCTGTTACTTACAAATTATCCAAGTGGCTGGTAAAGATGATATCCCCTCTTACAGGCCAAATTTCTAATTCACATATACGCAATAGCAGTGATTTAATTGATAAACTCAAGAAACACAACGAACCTTGCGAATTAATAAGTTTTGATGTAAATTCGCTGTTCACTAGAGTACCTGTCAAAGACTTACTTTCATTTCTTAAAGATAAATTACAACTGCTAGATTTAACTATTGAACATGATACTTTCCTGAAATTGATAGAGTTATGCGTAACTGACAATGTGTTTAGTGCAAATGGGAAGTTCTACAAGCAAATATTTGGTATGAGCATGGGTAATTGTCTTTCTGCTCCTCTAGCCTGTATTTATATGGAGTTTTTTGAGTCTAGATTACTACCCAATATAGTGGACTTTATTCCTCCATGGTATAGATATGTAGATGATGTTCTTTGTCTTTGGCCTAAAAACAGTGACCCATTTGAATTTTTAGACAAACTTAATAATATTGTCCCTAGTATCACGTTCAAAATTGAAAGAGAAATAAATGAATCCCTTCCATTTCTTGATATGCTTATCATGAGAAATGGCCAAAACCATAAATTCAAGGTATATAGAAAGCCCACACAGGTAGACAGTTTCATTCACTTTTTATCGAATCACCTTGAGTCTACCAAAATGTCAGTTTTTTCTGTTATGTTCTTAAGATGTCTGCGTATTTGTGACTCTGAATTTATTGACGATGAATTGAAACACATTCGTTCTATTGCACATAATCTTGGGTACCCTTCTGTGTTTGTTGATCGTTGTTTTAATAGGGCTAAAAAATCCTTTCATTCCTCTCAAACCAGACAAGTTCCTACACTTAAGAATATTTTGACTCTGCCCTATCGTAATGAATTTGTCCCGTTAGTTCGGTCCCTCAAGCTTCTAAATATTAATGTTGTTTTCAAGTATGACTCAACCATTACTAATATGTTAATAAGGAATAGCCCAAGTTTGAATGTAAATGGTAGTGTTTATTGTATTCCATGTAGCAAATGTAATTGTAATTATGTAGGTCAGACAGGAAAAACACTGCAGCTTAGAATCAAACAACATAAGTATAATATTAGAACTGCATCTGAAAGCAGTGCCTTGTTCGTTCATGTTAGGAATAATAATCACCCCATTGCTTGGGAAAAAAGCTTAGAAGTTTTCAAATCATCTTGTGTCACAGAAAGACTTCTTGTTGAAGCTAGTTTGATTAAGGAATTAAAATCAATAAACCTTAGTGATGGTCAGTTCAAAACTGATAATATGTTACATAAATTTATTTGTCAGTGGCCCAAGGTTAAAAATGCTTTTAAAAACCTTTGATCTAGATGTATGATAGTTATTTAGTGGGTCCCCTTTTTTCTGACCTGACTTGACTAGTCACGTCACCACCCTTCTCTTAAGCTCCTCTACGTGTGTGTTGGTGTGGGGATTAGTGGATGTCATCATTTTGACCTGACCTCATGTTTTTAGGTCACCCTGTATATTTAAGCCTCTCTCTGTCCATGTAATCCAGTTGCCTCTGAAGATGTCTTGAATAAAGACGAAAGCTAAGGTACTCCGTTGTTTCCATTTTCCCGTGTGATTTTATCAAGATATATATATATATATATATATATATATATATATATAATATATATATATATATATATATATATATATATATATATATATATATATATATATATATATGCTGATAACCACAAGGAAAAGAAAACACGTACTCACCCCTGAAGATGTGAATTACGTATCATCATTGGGTATGACTTTGCTTGGGAGATTGGTATCCCCGCATCCCCTGAGCAACGCTCTTGTGCATTATGCAGAAGACCCCACAGCAGCACCCTTATCCATACCTCCTAAGATGTCCCCACACACAACGCTTCCGTGACGCCTGCTGGACCACCACTCCACGACTCCCTGACGGAGACACGATGATCCTCCCCATACTGGCCAGATATTTTGTAAATAATATTGATTATGTGTTAAAGGAATATCCTTCCTTCCTTAGGCTTTAGTAAGCCCGTTTATAATATTTATGCTGTATATACTTGTCACACTTGCCAGATGCTTCTGGTGTCATTGTACAGGGGTACCTAGCGACAGCACTAGGTTCCCGCTTCCTCTATCAAGGATTAAACAATTGAAATTGAATTGATGCGAATTACACGAAAGCGCTTGGGAACTTCGTGTTTTCTTTTTCCTTGTTGTTTATCAGCATATACATTACCATGTAATTCAATTGATAGTAGGAACATCATAGAATCTAGTCTTATTAAACATACCGAAGCATTCAACATGAATTTGAGTAACGGCATGTACAAGCTGGACAATTTTGTAATTAAGAAGATTTGTGATCAGGTGAGAAGGCGGGTCACTGGCCCATCTGACCTGACCACCAACCGTTGTGTGCTATTTAAAGATTAGTAGGGTCATTACCTAATACCTGACCATTGTGGACCTGGTCTCACCCTCCTCTGTATATATTCACCTTGATTTGTATTACTCTCTCTAGTCTGTACTCACCCCTGAAGATGTGAATTACACGAAAGCGCTTGGGAACTTCGTGTTTTCTTCTTTCCTTGTGGTTATCAGCATATACCTAGATCACGCGCACCTACAGTGATTTACTTGCATAAATGGATTCCACGCGCCACTTCTTCATCCTCTCTACAAGCTGTCCTGGACTGTCTCCTTTCGTTACTGAATACTCCTCTTCGATGATCAAGGCCCACAAATTGAAAATACGTTTGAAATTTCTCCAGACATGCCTCAGTGAAAAAGTTATGCCTAGATCAATCCTCCCACAACGTGTCCTGAAGATGTCTGACCGCCCCTTTGATGAGTTCCAAGAAATCATCCTTAAGAAACATTTTGAAATAAAGAAAATTGAAGTGGATGAAGCCTTCCGTATTGTAAGACAAAAAAAGCGCGCTTTTAACATGACCATACCGAGTTATTGGAAAAAGTTCATGTTGGACTACTGTTTTGATAACCTGAGACGTGAGCGTTCTGATCTTCAAGCCAAGATAGACCACAAATTGGCACTCCTTATTAGAAATAGTGATTGGACTAAGGATGCCAATAACAACTGTGTAGTGAATCTCTCCTCTAAACAACTAGACAATGATACCTTGTGTGCCCTCGGCTATGGTTTAAGTTTTGATGGTTCCAACAAGGGAGTCGACAGTGTTGACATAGCCAGAGCATTTTGCAATTTGGAGAAATTCAGTAATTTGACAAGTGAAGAAGTGAACATGTGTAAAGGTGTTGTGTATGCATCTATGTCCAAGCCTTGTGTTCCAAACTGTCCAGAAAGATTCACCAAAGCAATCCAAGCCCTTAAGAAAAATAAGGATCTACATGTCACTAAAGCAGATAAAGCCAACACAGTAGTGATTTTAAACAAAGATGACTATATCTCAAAAATGAATGACCTTTTATGTGACACTACAACATATTCTAAACTCATAAATAATCCTCTCAACACTGTCAACACCCAGTTCAACAAAAAACTGAAGTCCCTATTGAGAGGCAAAGCTACTCTCATTAAACATCTTACTTCAACGTCCCCTCCACTGCCATACATGTACGGTTTAATCAAGACCCACAAGCCCAATAACCCAGCAAGACCCATCATTAGCTCAGTTGGGTCAATCTCTTATAAACTATCTAAATGGTTAGTTTCTTTACTAAACCCCCTAGTTGGCAACATTTCTAACTCCAATATCAAGAATAATATGGATCTGGTTGATAAACTCAATAACTTGCACATTAATCATGATTTTAAACTGGTCAGCTTTGATGTAACGTCACTCTTTACAAAGGTCCCAGTTGATGATTTACTAGAGTTCCTCATAGATTCCCTGGATAACATTTCACTGCCCGTCTCGAAAGACGACTTCATCGAACTCATCAAACTATGTATTAAGGATTGCAAATTCGAATTCAATGGGGAATATTATGCTCAAAAATTTGGTATGGCAATGGGTAATCCACTCTCACCTGTATTAAGCAACCTATATATGGAATTCTTTGAAAAGAAACTATTAAGTAATATTTTACCACCCTCAGCAGTCTGGTTTAGATATGTTGATGATGTATTATGTCTCTGGCCATGTAATGAGGACCTAAAAGCTTTCCTACCACAACTTAACAACTTAGCCCCCTCGATCAAATTCACTGTGGAATTAGAGCAAGACTGTAAATTGCCATTCCTAGACTGTCTGATACACAGAATAGGTAACACTTTTAAGTTCAGTATTTATAGAAAACCAACCAATGTGTGTTCATACATTCATTATTATTCTGCCCACCATAATAAAGTCAAACAGTCAGTATTTACAACAATGTTTTTACGTGCCTTGAGAATTTGCAGTCCGGAATTCATCGATGAGGAATACAAATATATATATAATATTGGCTCAAACCTTAAATACCCTAGATCTTTCATAGACAAATGCTTAAACATTACTAAGAAAACTTTTTATAGAACTGATCCCAAGCCCACCCATGACCATAAGAATATCTTAATATTACCATTTCACAAAAATTTCTCACACATTCCGGCACAGCTAAAAACCTGGAACGTCAATGTGGCATTTAAAAACTCATGCACTGTTAAACAAATGTTAATCAAGAACTCCCCCAACAACACAATTGGTTGCATTTATAAAGTCCCTTGCAAGGAATGTAATATGTTTTACTTAGGCCAGACAGGTAAAGATCTTGTAACTAGAATTAAACAACACAAATACAGTGTTAGGACAGGCCAGGAATCCAATGCTCTGTTTGTTCATTTGAGGGATAACAAGCATTGCATTGACTGGGATAATGCCTCCTCAATATTACCATGTAATTCAATTGATAGTAGGAACATCATAGAATCTAGTCTTATTAAACATACCGAAGCATTCAACATGAATTTGAGTAACGGCATGTACAAGCTGGACAATTTTGTAATTAAGAAGATTTGTGATCAGGTGAGAAGGCGGGTCACTGGCCCATCTGACCTGACCACCAACCGTTGTGTGCTATTTAAAGATTAGTAGGGTCATTACCTAATACCTGACCATTGTGGACCTGGTCTCACCCTCCTCTGTATATATTCACCTTGATTTGTATTACTCTCTCTAGTCTGTACTCACCCCTGAAGATGTGAATTACACGAAAGCGCTTGGGAACTTCGTGTTTTCTTCTTTCCTTGTGGTTATCAGCATATATATATATATATATATATATATATATATATGTTGTTCATGATTAATAATACTATATTAATTATTAATAATTAATGTTAATTTTTATGGCAATGTATCATGTTAGATGAAATATTATAATACATTAGTAACCAAGACACAACTTGAATTTTTGGTTTGTATTTGTATATTTCACAAGAGATAAACAATATAAATGCTTTTTAATAGCCAAGAACTCTACTGAAAACAAGGTCATTTATTCCCCAAATTTATGTAACGGCATGGCAGATGATTCATCACGTGCAGTAACTGTATGGTAATTGTGCAAGAGAAATGATTTTGTCTTTTAATTTTTAAACTCATCTAAGATCTTGAGGCAATGGAGTCAGTGAAAATTATACAGTAGTGTTTTCAATCTCTCTTTATATGTATACATACATGTATACATAAATAAAGATTGATATGTCTAAATTAAATGGAAAACGTAAAAATATCACTCATGACGTCACATCAACGTCTATGACGTCAAGAATTTGCTTCTGGACACAACCAATAGATGGCGGTATTGTTGGGGTGTCTGACAACTGTCCCGTACACCCATTTCATAAATTTTAGCTGGAACTTTCCTATCTTTTGTAGAGTATCTTTGTGCACAGTGTTTAGATTTATTTAGCTAGTCTGTACTGCAATGGTGAGTGGGGCCTGGTCTGGTGTTCCATCTCGGCTTGGTAAACCATTCTTTGTGTATTTGAAAACGAAGCCGCTGCTATTGGCATTTTTGAGGCTCATGATATTCTGACAACCTCTGTGAAGTGCTATAGACGTTCATACGCAAAATATAGAACGATTGTTGAAGGATATCAAGAGTTTGGTGTTTTGTGCCGGCAATAAGAAGGAACATTACCTACAATATTTTGCTCTGGATTCAACGATCACACGAACTATTCTCCACCACTTCCTCCTACTAGTAGCATCATTTTATCCTCCAACATCTGTTAATAAAGGTAAGGTTTTTACACAACGGCCAGGGGGACTAGGAGGTTAAATCAGGTCTTTTTTTTTTTTGTGGGGGCGGGGAGGTGTTTTTATTCCTCAATTTCCCTTTCCGTCAAAGCCCTGCCCACATTGTGCAACCAATATTGCCACATATCCATAGCGGCTTATTTACGACGGAAATTGGACAGTCAGGTTCGCTTGAAACACTTCAAAATCAACTAATAAACCTATTTTTGTCAGTAGTTTCCGTGGTCGACCTTTTTCTGAATCCCAACCGTTTTTTTTTATATGTGAAATGAAAGTGAGTTTTGCGTATGTGGATTTTATTTACTTTTCATCAACACAAATTGCCCAGTTCATGAAATAGTTAAGACTTCACAAACGTTGCTTAGTAAGATGAGGGAGCAGACTTTGTAGGTAAAACCAACAAAGTCTAGTTTAACTAATGAAGTTCGTGTAGTGTCAGTAGCGTCCCCTGTTCTCGGACCTGGGTTCAACTCTTGACTAGTGAGGTACTGTTTGTATATTGAAGTCCGCATGCATTTGGACTTATTACATAAGAACATAAGAATGGAGGAAACTGCAGCGGGCCTATTGACCCATACTGGGCAGTCCCGTTTATACCCAACCCCTATTGCTCATATGCTCATCCAACCTATGTTTGAAGCTATTCAGCGTATTCGAGTTAATGATGATATTTGGTAACTTGTTCCACTCATCCACTACTCTGTTTCCAAATCAGTGTTTACCAATTTCACGCCGAAATCTAAATTTGTCTAATTTAAAACCATTGTTACGGGTTCGCTCCTGGTTGGATAGTTTGAGTACCTTTGTAATGTCCCCTTTGTTTAACCCTGACTTCCATTTATACACCTCTATCATGTCGCCCCTCACTCTACGTCTCTCGAGGGAGTGCAAATTAAGATGCTTTAACCTGTCTCTGTATTCAAGGTTCCCAATGCCCGGGATTAGTCTTGTCATTCTCCTCTGGATTCTTTCCAATGATTCTATATCCATTCTGTAATACGGTGACCAGAACTGAACTGCGTAATCCAGGTGAGGTCTCACAAGCGCTAGATATAATTTTAAGATGACCTCGCTAGTCTTGTAACTAACACTCCTTTGTATGAACCCAAGTACTTTATTAGCCTTGTTACGAGCAAAAACACATTGTTTACTTGGCTTAAGATTCTACTTATTACTCCTAAATCTCTCTCGCAGTTGGATTCCACAATGGCATTGTTGTTCATCTGGTAACTGGTTTCCCTGTTTACATCTCCTATACTGAGTACTTTACATTTGTCCACATTGAATTTCATCTGCCATTTTTCCGACCATTCGAAAAATTTGTTTAGATCTTCTTGTAGTTTTGCAGAGTCCTCGTCAGATTTAATTACACGTTCTATTTTAGTGTCATCAGCAAATTTACTTATGTTGCTGTCTATTCCGATATCTATGTCGTTTATGTATATAATAAATAATAATGGTCCAAGTACTGAGCCTTGGGGAACTCAACTAGTGACGTTGGTCCAATGCGATTTAGTGCCGTTTATGCTCACTCGCTGTTTCCTGTCCCTTAACCACGTCCTAATCCATTTAAGGATATTACCTTTGATGCCATACGCTTCTACCTTTCTAATTAGCCTTTCGTGGGGGACTCTGTCGAAGGCTTTGCTAAAGTCGAGATATACCATATCATTATTCTTATTTTATTTTATTTATTTTTTTTGTGGGGGGGGGGGGGGAGGTGTTTTTATTCCTCAATTTCCCTTTGCTTAATAATATAATTATTACCTCATTAACCTAAAATAATCAGTAACGGCTTATTGAATGAAAATGGGAGCCAAAAGGCTGAAAATATTATGCTATATAGTTGAGGAATGGGTCACTTTATTGACAAATATAGCGAGTAACGTGAGTGGTACAAATATGGGTAAATGTGCATTTGCAATCAATATGGCTCTCTAGTTGAACAATGTGTTTTACCGATGGTTTAGACAATTTTAAGACACGTTTCTCCTTTGAAGTTCCTTCGCAAATGACCTAAAATTACCTAACCTAACCTTGTAACTTGGGGGGCCTCCGTCCCCTTGGATCACCCAGTAATATTTAAGTCATTTGAGAGAGAAACATCATAAGGGAAAAGTGTCTTAAAAGTGTCTAAACCACCGGTAAAACATATTGCTCAACTCGAGAGCCATAGTGGTTGAAAACGAAAATTTACCCAAATATGATATAGGCTATAATAACAAGGTGTAAGGGCGGCAACGATCCTCCGGCTAGTTACCGCTGCTAACTCGCTCGTTTGCTGGTGCAGACGACACTTGGGGTGGTTGGACGGAGGTGATAACGGCAGCAACTATCTCCGCCGCCGGTAGATTCAACCCAGCCGCCATACCGTCAGTATCTAGCTACCCTGCTGTCCGTCAAATTCTGGCTGTGATCTCATCATAGGTCCTGGACTCGTGGGCTGTGTTCCCAGACCTTCCCCTATCAACTGCCAACTCTCTGGTCATCTACCACTACCTCATACCACGACCATCAGTTCATCACTTTCCGTCGGTGCCCCGGTGATTCTCCTGCCTTTTCAAGACGTCGCTGAGTGTGGAGTCGAAGTGGACGTTTCGTTATCCTGAGTGTGCATCACCGTGTTCCAGAACCTTCCCCTAGGGCCACTGCCGTAGGAAATATTTGTTCATGGTTTGATTCTATAATTGTTTGATTCCATTAATTGCTGACTCCCATTATTTGTTTGATTCCTTTAAGTGTTTGCTTCCATTAATTGTTTGACTCCCGTAATTATTTGATGTTGTTGAGTGGTGTCAGAGTTTTGTGTTATATTTTTATAGTAAAGAGATGCCAATCTCTAACGGTTGTTTGTTATTCCTCGGAAAACCATGGTCCTTGACTTTCCTTTATTAAGATCCTGATTAGCCTGGTAAGGGATTTCTATCCTTAAGTCCCAGGCCTTTACACAAGGTGAGGTCATACTACGGGATATTTCAACAAATTATCAGTGCAAAAGTAAGATTGGCGGGGACTGAACACTTTGGTTAACTCCGAGTTATAACGATTAGTACTAGCTCGTATGGATTGGATGCGGTAGTAGAACAGCAATTAGTGGTCAAGGGATGTCGGGTGGAAGCAGATATCGAGGTTAAAAATCGCTTTCGAGTTTATGGATCGCCCTGCTTATCTGAACACCGAAAACTGCACCAACACATACTAAACACCGAAAACAATAAAAAGGTAAAAACGTTTTACAGTTTTATAATTTTTATGTTAGGTAAGGTTTTTTAATATTCTTTTTAGTATTTTACCCCACATTTTCCATCTACTCCAGAGACCTGCCCACTCTGAGCAACCAATATTGTTGGTAATTGGGGAGGTCTTATAGGTTAAAATATTCGAAAAATATAAATCTGCTCTGGAAATTTATTAGGATAGGTTTTTTTCTTTCTCTCTATATAAATAGAAATGTGAAATTCCATGCTCGACCTAAAACGAAATTTACCCTAAAAGTTTCAGTTGTGTGGCATTTAGGGAGGAAGACCAGGCATGGGAGACACAGGTGGGCTTGAGAAGTATGATGTTGAGTAAGCACTGAGGAGCTCGGGCACGAGAACTCCGAGGGACTTGGAACAGCGGAGAAGGTGGAGACGAAAACTGGACAATTGCAGTTTTGCTTGTTATCTATAGTGACGCCGAGGAGCTTGTGGAGTCCACAACCTGGAGTGTGTTGGGGCGCAAAGTAATGAAGGGAGGTGGGACAAGGTCAGAGGAGAGGCTGATGTGCATAACCATGGTCTTGGTATGGTTGATTGTGACGTGGTTGTTGGTGGCCCAATTTTAGAGACTTCAGTATATTCTGGAGGGCGCTGTAGTCGGGAGCCGAGTTGTTGACACTGATCCCAATGGTGGATTCATCGACATATCTCCAAAGGGCGGGAGTTTTTCTTAGCGCATCATTGATAAACATAAGGAAGCAGAGCGGTCCCATCTCGGTGTTTTGTGGGACGTCACAGGTGAGTGACTGAAAGGTGGAGACAGTCCCCAGAAGCGTACGGATTGGCGTCCGTAACTAAGGAAGTTTATAAACCATATAATAAGACTTCCCCGAAACCCGAGGTTGATAGCTTTGTTGATTAAATTGTGGTCGACTAGGTCGAATGCCTTGGTGAAGTCAATGAAGGAGACAACCATATACGTCTTTCGTTTTTTTCAGATGGCGGTATATGTTGTTGAGAAAGCTGACGAGACAGTGAGTGGTGGAGGAAGTTTTCAAATTGCTGAAGATCTATGGTGCCTGTAATATCAGCATAAGCCCAGTCAAAACCAAACTCGCAGATTAAGCTGGGTATAGCGCTGATCTGCAACCCCCGAAAATTGCTATAAATAGAATCCGCCCGTACGCATGTGTGTGTTGTCAGCTGCAAAGTAGGACAAACATTCTGATTCACTACACCAGTTTGAATGATAAAGCGCGACCTCCACACCGTAACAAAGGACATCTGAGGACAATGGAATTAAGTACAGGTGTTGATTAAGGTACAATAGGGAAGTCTTTAAAGAAAGGAGCCACTCGACATTGTTGTTATGGCATGGTATGTTGTATTGTTTAAATAACCAGCCATATTGACATGCAATTTATAATTCGAAGTCATAACACAAACAGAACGATATATTGTACTAATTTGTAGCCATTTTCATTGAGCATTTTTCGTTACCTTTGCACTAATGCTGGCTTATTTCCTGTGACTGGCAAGCCTCTACACTCCAGCCATCTCTTTAGCTGACAAACACAACACCAGCCAGAACTCAAACTACTTTATTTTTTTCTTCCAGTATTTTAGTCTAAAGATGAAACAAGCGTACCAACATGACGGCATAATATTTGAATTTGTAACACGAGTAAGTGAAAAGTGTTAAGCGACTGACCCATTATTATATAAGATGCTAAAAAAAATAAACAAACTTTAGAAAATCTGACCTAAACTTTCCTAATGTGGTATTAGTGTATTTATAAATATTCTAAGACTTTCACTTTACAATCATGGTTTGATCGCTAATGCTCTCTTGCATGTAGGGAGAGAGATTTTGCATATTAAGCTATGAAACTATCTCCTATTACCCACTCCTCTTTCATCACTTCTAGGAATCGTTGTAAGATTTATTCTTCTTAGGGCCAAGCGGAATTTATAAAAAAGAAAGACCGCTGACCTGACTAACTCTTCTTCTAGTAAATCATTTTGGTCCTTAACCAAAATATCTGTAATAACTTCTGCACTCCCTCCTCTCTTCCGACCTGATAACTCTATAGCCAACTCCTGCAGTGATAAAGCCAATCTCTTTGGCACCATATTCTCCTCTAACTCCACCTTAGACGATTCCAACTCTACTCCTGTTCCTCCTACTGAACCCATGCACTTACCTATAATCTCCACTCGTAGGATTGCTGGTGTGTTATCCAGGTTGGATGTGAGTAAGGCGCATGAACCGGACGGAATAACCCCCTCGTGTTCTGAGGGAGTGTGCTGAAGTTCTGACCGCTGTGCTTGCTCGCCTCTTTCGCCTTCGCCTCAAAACCCAAACTTCTCCGTCTTGGAAGTATGCTCTGTTTCAGCCCATCCCGAAGAAGGGTGACCATTCTAATCCCTCTAACCATCGCCCCATTGCCCTAATTTCACCTCTCTCTAAGGTTTTCGAAACTATCTTTAACACTCGTATTCTCCGTCACCTTGAAAACCTTTCTCTTTTATCGAATCACCAGTATGGCTTCCGTCAAGCGAGATCTACTGGTGATCTCTCTTAGGGATTATGGGGAAACCTCTGTGTTGGCTCTCGACATCTCTAAAGCATTTGACAGGGTATGGCACAAGTCTTTGCTTACTAAACTTCCTTCTTATGGCTTCTCTCCTCCACTCTGTTCTTTCATTTCTAGCTTCCTTGAGAATCCATGTATGGCATTTGTTGTCAAAGGTACGATCTCTCGCTCTTTCTCTAAGTGTTGATTCACTTATTTCTTCTTTCACTTACTCTCTTCCTTCACACTACTCCTAGTTCTACCCATTCTTACGCTGATGATTCTACTCTTCACTCTTCTCATTTTTCCCTTCCCGCCACTCTCAAACTAGATCTGTTTCTAGAGTTGATATCGTTTCTTTTATCAATGCGGACAGTGGTGGGCACAGCTATACGAAAAGTTAGCTTCGCTAACCTCTAATCCGCTAACTAAAAAGTTAACTTCGCTAACGCTAAGCCGCTAAACAGTTAAAAAAATAGCGGAAGCTAATGCTAACCGCTAACTTTTATTATATAATTTTAGCTTGTTTTTTGTTTTTGTTTGGCTCTAAAACCCTTAAAAACAGACCTAGAGAGCTGAAATTTTCATATGTTGTCTTGTAGCTTAGACATAGAGCTTTCCAAAACGGTATAGCAGGCCAAGATCAGATGATGATCAAGGTGTACACAAATAATTAAATGAACAAATGAAATTAAACATTAGTTTACATTCAAGTTTCAACATACACTTTATAATCTTTATTTACTGTACGAAAAGACAAAGTATTAAACGAATCCAAAAACTATAGCACTGTATCGCATAGGTAGCAAATAGCATCATGCCAAGATCAGATGATGATCAACTTATCAAGGTGTATACTGTACACAATTTCACAAATAATTAATTTGCATTCTCATACAACCTATCGGCCTTATTCATTATTCATGTAAATATGCAATACCAACCACATACACATTATACCAGTGCATTTTTATATAACTTATTGTTGGTCTTAGTCATGTAAATAAACAGAAAACTCTAAACTTTAATGAAAAGTAATTTTTTAGAAAATTTTGTTTGGCGCACACCTTGGATGACATCCTGGATATGAACTTGTGCAATACTTAGCATAACCACATATATTGACAAAAAAATCCAAATTAAATTATCAAGTAAATGAGATGAAATTATACATTATTTTACAATTACATTCTATGATTCTTTCAACATACATTGATAGTCTTTATTTACTGTAAAAAAAGAAATATAAAACTTTAATAATCAAAAAATTCTATTCACTCCGGCTACAGTGGCTGGGCCTCCTCTATCGTCTCCACGTAATGCTGGTTGCCCTTCATAAACATTAGCCTCTCAAAGTTGCCCTCTGACAGGGCGTCACAAAAGTATAAATTTTGTTAGCGGACTTAAAGTTAGCGGAACTAAATTTAGCGGAAGCTAATTGGTCCGCTAATGGTTTCCAAAGTTAGCGAAAACGCAAATCCGCTAACGAGAAAGTTAGCTTCGCTAATTAGCGGTTAGCAGATTAGCGGAACCCTGCCCACCACTGAATGCAGATTCTTACAGCATCACAGAGTGGGGAGGAACAAATTTGGTTAAATTCAATAGCAATAAAACACAGTATTTACCAATTACACTTTCCGAAATTGAAGATCTCCCACCAATCACTTATCAGGATGCTACCATTCTAAAGTAGATAGGCTAGGCCTCACCATTTCCTCTAATACGTCAAGGAAGCCACACATCCTCAACATTGCTAAAGCTGCCTCCCGAAAACTGAGAATGCTGTACAGATGCCGCAGCTACTTCATTCCTGAGCAGCTGCTTCAGTAAATAAATGGAAGCGTTGGGGTGGATAGTAGCATTGGGGTGGATGGTAGCGTTGGGGTGGATGGTAGCGTTGGGGTGGATGGTAGCGTTGGGGTGGATGGTCGTGTTGGGGTGGATGGTACCGTTGGGGTGGATGGTAACGTTGGGGTGGATGGTAGCGTTGGGGTGGATGGTAACGTTGGGGTGCATGGTAGCGTTGGGGTGGATGGTAGCGTTGGGGTGGATGGTAGCATTGAGGTGGATGGTAGGATTGGAGTGGATGGTATCATTGTGGTGGATGGTAACGTTGGGGTGGATGGTAACGTTGGGGTGGATGGTAACGTTGGGGTGGATGGTAATGTTGGGGTGGATGGTAACGTTGGGGTGGATGGTAGCGTTGGGGTGGATGGTAACGTTGGGGTGGATGGTAGCGTTGGGGTGGATGGTAGCGTTGGGGTGGATGGTAGTGTTGGAATGGATGGTAATGTTGGGGTGGATGGTAGCGTTGGAATGTATGGTAATTTTGCGGGTGGATGGTAATGTTGGGGTGGATGGTAGCGTTGGGGTGGATGGTAGCATTGGTGGTGGATGGTAGTGTTGGGGTGGATGGTAACGTTGGGGTGGATGGTAACGTTGGGGTGGATGGTAGCGTTGGGGTGGGTGGTAGCGTTGGGGTGGGTGGTAGCGTTGGGGTGGATGGTAGCGTTGGGGTGGATGGTGAAGTTGGGGTGGATGGTAACGTTGGGGTGGATGGTAGCATTGGTGGTGGATGGTAGTGTTGGGGTGGATGGTAACGTTGGGGTGGATTGTAGCGTTAGGGTGGATGGTAACGTTGGGGTGGATGGTAGTGTTGGGGTGGATGGTAGTGATGGGTTGGATGGTAATGTTGAGGTGGAAGGTAGCATTGGTGGTGGATGGTAATGTTGGGGTGAACGGTAATGTCGGGGTGGATGGTAGCGTTGGGGTGGATGGTAGTGTTGGAATGGATGGTAATGTTGGGGTGGATGGTAGCATTGGAATGTATGGTAATTTTGCGGGTGGATGGTAATGTTGGGGTGGATGGTAATGTTTGGGTGGATGGTAGTGTTGGGGTGGATGGTAATGTTGGGGTGGATGGTAACGTTGGGGTGCATGGTAGTTTTGGAGTGGATGGTAACGTTGGGGTGGATGGGAATGTTGGGGTGGATGGTAACATTGGGGTGGATGGTAATGTTGGGGTGGATGGTAATGTTGGGTGTGGATGGTAGCATTGCGGTGGATGGTAAAGTTGAGGTAGATGGCAGCGTTGGGGTGGATGGTAATGTTGGGGTGGATGGTAGCGTTGGAATAGTTGGTAATGTTGGGGTGGATGGTAACGTTGAGGTAGATGGTAGCGTTGGGGTGGATGGTCGTATTGGAATGGATGGTAATGTTGGGGTGGATGGTAGTGTTGGGGGTGGATGGTAGTGTTCGAATGGATGGTAATATTGGGGTAGATGGTAGTGTTGGGGGTGGATGGTAGTGTTGGAATGGATGGTAATGTTGGGGTGATTGATTTTGATTTTTGATTTTGCCGCTTGCAGCGGCTACTTTATTGTGCACCCCACACTCATCCTGTGAGCGGTAGCGCAAAAGGATTACAGAGTAGGGTTTACAAAGGGTCATAATAATTAACCCCGGTTGTCAGGATATTATGGCACTGAAAGTTACACAGTATTTCATTTACATTATTTGTTTAGTTCTATACATAAAGGGTAACTTATTCACAAATGCGTGAGAACAGGCGTGTGAGGCAGTATGTCTGGCCTCACACTTTGTTATTCACATTTACGTGGGAGGTATTCAAGCACATTGCGTATTTGGTTCTGTACATGAGAATTGACATAGATACTAAGTGCAAAAAAGTGGATACAATCTTATGGTAACGTTGGGGTGGATGGAAGCATTGGGGTAGATGGTATTTTTGGAATGGATGGTAATGTTGGGGTGGATGGTAGTGTTGGGGGTGGATGGTAACGTTGGGGTGGATGGTAGCGTTGGGGTAGATGGTAGCTTTGGGGTAGATGATAGCGTTGGGGTGGATGGTAGTGTTGGGATGGATGGTAACATTGGGGTGGATGGTAGTGTTGGGATGGAAGGTAACGTTGGGGTGGATGGTAACGTTGGGGTGGATGGTAACGTTAGCGTGGATGGTAATGTTGGGATGGATGATAATGTTGCGGTGGATGGTAACTTTGGGGTGGATGGTAGTGCTGAAATGGATGGTAATGTAGGGGTGGATGGTAATGTTGGGATGGATGGTAACGTTGGGCTGGATGGTAGTGTTGGAATGGATGGCAATGTTGGGGTGGATGGTAATGTTGGGATGGATGGTAACGTTGGGGTGGATGGTAATGTTGGGGTGGATGGTAACGTTGGGTGGATGGTAATGTTGGGGTGGATGGTAGTGTTGGGGTGGATGGTAATGTTGGGTTGGATGGTAGCTTTGAGGTGGATGGTAGTGCTGAAATGGATGGTAATGTTGGGGTGGATGGTAATGTTGGGATGGATGGTAAGGTTGGGGTGGATGGTAATGTTGGGGTGGATGGTAACGTTGGGGTGGATGGTAACGTTGGGGTGGATGGTAGTGTTGGGATGGATGGTAACGTTGGGGTGGATGGTAATGTTGGGGTGGATGGTAACGTTGCGGTGGATGGTAGCGTTGGGGTGGATGGTAGCGTTGGGGTGGATGGTAAAGTTGGAATTTATGGTAATGTTGGGGGGGATGGTAGCGTTGGAATGTATGGTAATTTTGCGGGTGGATGGTAAAGTTTGGGTGGATTGTAATGTTGGGGGTGGATGGTAACGTTGGGGTGGAAGGTAGTGTTAGGGTGGATGGTAATGTTGGGGTGGATGGTAACATTGTGGTGGATGGTAGTGTTAGGGTGGATGGTAGTGTTGGTGTGAATGATAGCATTGGGGTGGATGGTAGGGTTGGGGTGGATGGTAATGTTGGGGGTGGATGGTAATGTTGGGGTGGATGGTAGCGTTCGAATGTATGGTAATGTTGGGGTGGCTAGTAATATTGGGGTGGATAGTAACGTTGGGGTGAATGGTAACGTTGGGGGTGGATGGTAATTTTGGGATGGATGATAACGTTGGGGTGGATGGTAACGTTGGGGTGGATGGTAATGTTGGGATGGATGGTAATGTTGGGGTGGATGGTAATGCTGGGCGTGGATGGTAGTGTTGGGGTAGATGGTAACGTTGGGGTGGATGGTAATGTTGGAATGGATGGTATCGTTGGGGTGGATGGTAATGTTGGGACGGATGGTAACGTTGGGGTGGATGGCAATGCTGGGCGTGGATGGTAGTGTTGGGGTAGATGGTAACGTTGGGGTGGATGGTAATGTTGGAATGGATGGTATCGTTGGGGGTGGATGGTAATGTTGCGATGGATGGTAACGTTGGGGTGGATGGTAACGTTCGGGATGGATGGTATCGTTGGGGTGGATGGTAATGTTGGGATGGATGGTAACGTTGGGGTGGATGGTAATTTTGGGGGTGGATGGTAATGTTGGGATGGATGGTAACGTTGGGGTGGATGGTAACGTTGGGGTGGATGGTAATGTTGGAATGGATAGTAACGATGGGGTGGATGGTAATGTTGGTGGCGGATGGTAGCGTTGGGGTAGATGGTAGCGTTGGGGTAGATGGTAATGTTGTGGTGGATGATAATGTTGGGGTGGATGGTAATGTTGGGGGTGGATGGTAGCGTTGGGGTAGATGGTAGCGTTGGGGTAGATGGTAGCGTTGGGGTAGATGGTAATGTTGGGGTGGATGGTAACTTTGGTGTGGATGATAATGTTGGGGGTGGATGGTAGAGTTGGGGGAGATGGTAGCATTGGGGTGGATGGTAATGTTGGGGTGGATGGTAACGTTGGGGTGAATGGTAATGTTGGGAGTGGATGGTAGCGTTGGGGTAGATGGTAGCATTGGGGTGGATGGTAATTTTGGGATGGATGGTAACGTTGTGGGGGATGGTATCGTTGGGGTGGATGGTAATGTTGGGATGGATGGTAACGTTGGGGTGGATGGTAATGTTGGAATGGTTTGTAACGTTGGGTTGGATGGTAATGTTGAGATGGATGGTAACGTTGGGGTGGATGGTAATGTTGGGCGTGGATGGTAGCGTTGGGGTAGATGGTAACGTTGGGGTGGATGGTAATGTTGGAATGGATGGTAACGTTGGGGTGGATGGTAATGTTGGGGGTGGATGGTAGCATTGGGGTAGATGGTAGCGTTGGGGTAGATGGCAACGTTGGGGTGGATCATAATGTTGAAATGGATGGTAATGTTGGGGTGGGTGGTAACTTTGGGGTGGATGGTAACTTTGGGGTGGATGGTAACGTTAGCGTGGATGGTAATGTTGGGATGGATGGTAATGTTGGGTTGGATGGTAACGTTGGGGTAGATGGTAGTGTTGGGGTGTTTGGTAGCGCTGGGGTGGAAGGTAGTGTTGGAATGGATGGTAATGTTGGGGTGGATGGTAGCGTTGGGGTAGATGGTGGCGTTGGGGTAGATGGTAGTGTTGGGGTGGATGGAAATGTTGCGGTGGATGGTAATGTTGGGTTGGATGGTAACGTTGGGGTAGATGGTAGTGTTGGGGTGTTTGGTAGCGCTGGGGTGGAAGGTAGTGTTGGAATGGATGGTAATGTTGGGGTGGATGGTAGCGTTGGGGTGGATGGTAGTGTTCGGGTGGATGGTTGTGTTAGGGGTGGATGGTAGCCTTGGGGTGGATGGTAGCGTTAGGGTGGATGGTAGTGCTGGGGTAGATGGTAGCGTTGGGGTGAATGGGAGTGTTGGAATAGATGGTAGTGTTGGAATGGATGGTAATGTTCGGGATGGATGGTAGCGTTGGGGTGGATGGTAATGTTGGGCGTGGATGGTAGCGTTGGGGTGGATGGTAGTGTTAGGATGGATGGTAACATTGGGATGGATGGTAACGTTGGGGTGGATGGTAACGTTGGGGTGGATGGTAACATTGGGGTGGATGTTAAAGTTGGGGTGGATGGTAATGTTGGGGTGGATGGTATGTTGAGGTGGATGTTAAAGTTGGGGTGGATGGTAACGTTGTGGTGGATGGTAATGTTGGGATGGATGGTAGCGTTGGGGTGGATGTTAATGCTGGGATGGATGGTAACGTTGGGGTGGATGGTAATGTTGGGATGGATGGCAGCGTTGGGGTGGATGGTTTTGTTAGGGTGGATGGTACCGTTAGGGTGGATGGTAATGTTGGGGTGGATGGTAGCATTGGGGTGGATGGTAACGTTAGGGTGGATGGTAGCATTGGGGTGGATGGTAGCGTTGTAATGGATGGTATGTTGAGGTGCATGGTAACGTTGGGTGGATTGTAGCGTTGGAGTGGATGGTAATGTTGGGGTGGCTGGTAACATTGGGGTGGACGTTAATGTTGGGATGGATGGTAACGTTGGGGTGAATGGTAACGTTAGGTTGGATGGTTACGTTAGCGTGGATGGTAATGTTGGGGTGGATGATAATGTTGCGGTGGATGGTAGCTTTGGGGTAGATGGTAACATTGAGGTGGAAGGTAATGTTAGGATGGATGGTAATGTTGGGCTGGATGGTAGTGTTGGGGGTGGATGGTAGTGTTGGAATGGATGGTAATGTTGGGGTGGATGGTAATGTTGGGATGGATGGTAATGTTGGGGTGGATAGTAATGTTGGGGTGGATGGTAACGTTGGGTAAATGGTAATGTTGGGGTGGATGGTTGTGTTGGGGTGGATGGTAATGTTGGGGTGGATGGTAGCTTTTAGGTGGATGGTAGCGTTGGGGTGGATGGTAAAGTTGGAATTTATGGTAATGTTCGGGGGGATGGTATTATTGGGATGGATGGTAAGGTTGGGGTGGATGGTAATATTGGGATGGATGGTAAGGTTGGGGTGGATGGTAATGTTGGGGTGGATGGTAACTTTGGGGTGGATGGTAATGTTGGTGTGTATGGTAGCGTTGGGGTGGATGGTAGCGTTGTGGTGGATGGTAAAGTTGGAATTTATGGTAATGATCGGGGGGATGGTAGCGTTGGAATGTATGGTAAATTTGCGGGTGGATGGTAAAGTTTGGGTGGATTGTAATGTTGGGGGTGGATGGTAGTGTTAGGGGTGGATGGTAATGTTGGGGTGGATGGTAACATTGTGGTGGATGGTAGTGTTAGGGTGGATGGTAGCGTTGGGGTAGATGGTAGCTGTGGGGTGGATAGTAACGTTGGGGTGGACGGTAACGTTGGGGGTGGATGGTAATGTTGGGATGGATGGTAATGTTGGGATGGATGGCAACGTTGGGGTGGATGGTAATGTTGGAATGGATGGTAACGTTGGAGTGGATGGTTATGTTGGGCGTGGATGGTAGTGTTGGGGTAGATGGTAACGTTGGGGTGGATGGTAATGTTGGAATGGATGGTATCGTTGGGGTGGATGGTAATGTTGGGATGGAAGGTAACGTTGGGGTGGATGGTAATGTTCGGGATGGATGGTATCGTTGGGGTGGATGGTAATGTTGGGGTGGATGGTAATGTTGGAATGGATGGTAACGTTGGGGTGGATGGTAATGTTGGGGTGGATGGTAATGTTGGAATGGATGGTAACGTTGGGGTGGATGGTAATGTTGGAATGGATGGTAACGTTGGGGTGGATGGTAATGTTGATGGTGGATGGTAGCGTTGGGGTAGATGGTAGCGTTGGGGTAGATGGTAGCGTTGGGGTGGATGATAATGTTGGGGTGGATGGTAATGTTGGGGTGGATGTTAATGTTGGGGGTGGATGGTAGCGTTGTGGTAGATGGTAGTGTTGGGGTAGATGGTAGCGTTGGGGTAGATGGTAGCTTTGGGGTGGATGGTAATGTTGGGGTGGATAGTAACGTTGGGGTGGATGGTAACGTTGGGGTGGATGGTAATTTTGGGATGGATGGTAACGTTGTGGGGGATGGTAACGTTGGGGTGGATGGTAATTTTGGGATGGATGGTAACGTTGGGGTGGATGGTAATGTTGGAATGGATGGTAACGTGGGGGTGGATGGTAATGTTGCGATTGATGGTAACGTTGGGGTGGATGGTAATGTTGGGCGTGGATGGTAGTGTTGGGGTGGATGGTAATGTTGGAATGGATGGTAACGTTGGGGTGGATGGTAATGTTGGGATGGATGGTAACGTTGGGGTGGATGGTAATGTTGGAATGGAAGGTAACGTTGGGGTGGATGGTAATGCTGGGGGTGGATGGTAATGTTGGGATGGATGGTAATGTTGGGGTGGATGGTACCGTTGGGGTGGATGGTAATGTTGGAATGGATGGTAACGTTGGGGTGGATGGTAATGTTGTGGGTGGATGGTAATGTTGGGATGGATGGTAACGTTGGGGTAGATGATAGTATTGGGGTTGGATGGTAGTGCTGGGGTGGAAGGTAGTGTTGGAATGGATGGTAGCGTTGGGGTGGATAGTAGTGTTCGGGTGGATGGTTGTGTTAGGGGTGGATGATAGCGTTGGGGTGGATGGTAGCGTTGGGGTGGATGGTAATGCTGGGGTAGATGGTAGTGTTGGGGTGAATGTGAGTGTTGGAATAGGTGGTAGTGTTGGAATGGATGGTAGCGTTGGGGGTGGATGGTAATGTTGGGATGGATGATAACGTTGGGATGGATGGTAATGTTCGCGTTGGATGTTAATGTTGGGGTGAATTGTAGCGTTGGGGTGGATGGTAAAGTTGGAATTTATGGTAATGTTCGGGGGGATGGTAGCGTTGGAATGTATGGTAATTTTGCGGGTGGATGGTAAAGTTTGGGTGGATTGTAATGTTGGGGGTGGATGGTAACGTTGGGGTGGAAGGTAGTGTTAGGGGTGGATGGTAATGTTGGGGTGGATGGTAACATTGTGGTGGATGGTAGTGTTAGGGTGGATGGTAGTGTTGGGGTGGATGATAGCATTGGGGTGGATGGTAGGGTTGGGGTGGATGGTAATGTTGGGGGTGGATGGCAACGTTGGGGTGGTTGGTAGAGTTGGGGTGGATGGTAGCATTCGAATGTATGGTAATGTTGGGTGGATGGTAATGTTGGGGGTTGATGGTAACGTTGACGTTGATGGTAGTGTTGGGGTGGATGGTAGCGCTAGGGGGGAAGGTAGTGTTGCAATGGATGGTAGTGTTGGAATGGATGGTAACGTTGGGGTGGATGGTAATGTTGGAATGGATGGTAACGTTGGGGTGGATGGTAATGTTGGGGGTGGATGGTAGCGTTGGGGTAGATGGTAGCTGTGGGGTGGATAGTAACGTTGGGGTGGACGGTAACGTTGGGGGTGGATGGCAACGTTGGGGTGGATGGTAATGTTGGAATGGATGGTAACGTTGGGGTGGATGGTAGTGTTGGGGTAGATGGTAACGTTGGGTGGATGGTAATGTTGGAATGGATGGTATCGTTGGGGTGGATGGTAATGTTGGGATGGAAGGTAACGTTGGGGTGGATGGTAATGTTCGGGGTGGATGGTATCGTTGGGGTGAATGGTAATGTTGGGATGGATGGTAATGTTGGAATGGATGGTAACGTTGGGGTGGATGGTAATGCTGGGGTGGATGGTAATGTTGGAATGGATGGTAACGTTGGGGTGGATGGTAATATTGGGGGTGGATGGTAATGTTGGGATGGGGGGTAAAGTTGGGGTGGATGGTAATGTTGGAATGGATGGTAACGTTGGGGTGGATGGTAGCGTTGGGGTAGATGGTAGCGTTGGGGTAGATGGTAATGTTGGGTTGGATGATAATGTTGGGGTGGATGGTAATGTTGGGGTGGATGGTAATGTTGGGGGTGGATGGTAGCGTTGGGGTAGATGGTAGCGTTGGGGTAGATGGTAGCGTTGGGGTAGCTGTAAAGAAACATTATACAGATGTTTGATATGTCGTTGTACATAAACATTATATAGATGTTTGAAGTGTAGTTGTAAAGAAAGAATTATACAGATGATGAGAAGTGTAGTTGTACATAAACATAATATAGATGTTTGAAGTGTGGTTGTAAAGAAACATTTTATAGATGTTTGAAGTGTAGTTGTACATAAACAATATATAGATGTTTGAAGTGTAGTTGTAAGGAAACATACAGATGTTTGATGTGTAGTTGTAAAGAAACATACAGATGTTTGAAGTGTAGTTGTAAAGAAACATACAGATGTTTGAAGTGTAGTTGTAAAGAAACATTATACAGATGTTCGAAGTGTAGTTGTACATAAACATTTTATAGATGTTTGAAGTGTAGTTGTACATAAACATTAAATAGATGTTTGAAGTGTAGTTGTAAAGAAACATTATACAGATGTTTGAAGTGTAGTTGTAAAGAAACATGATACAGATGTTTGAAGTGTAGTTGTAAAGAAACATTATACAGATGTTTGAAGTGTAGTTGTAAAGAAACATTATATAGATGTTTGAAGTGTAGTTGTAAAGAAATATTATACAGATGTTTGAAATGTAGTTGTACATAAACATTATATAGATGTTTGAAGTGTAGTTGTAAAGAAACATTATACAGATGTTTGAAGTGTAGTTGTACATAAACATAATATGGATGTTTGAAGTGTGGTTGTAAAGAATCATTATATAGATGTTTGAAGTGTAGTTGTACATATATATTATACAGATGTTTGAAGTGTAGTTGTAAAGAAACATTATACAGATGTTTGAAGTGTAATTGTACAAAGACATTATATAGATGTTTGAAGTGCAGTTGCACATAAACATTATATAGATGTTTGAAGTGTAGTTGTAAAGAAAGAATTATACAGATGTTGAGAAGTGTAATTGTACATAAACATAATATGGATGTTTGAAGTGTGGTTGTAAAGAAACATTATACAGATGTTTGAAGTGTAGTTGTACATAAACATTATACAGATGTTTGAAGTGTAGTTGTAAAGAAACATTATACAAATGTTTGAAGTGTAGGTGTAATGAAACATTATATAGATGTTTGAAGTGTAGTTGTACATAAACATTATATAGATGTTTGAAGTGTAGTTGTAAAGAAACATTATACAGTTGTTTGAAGTGTAGTTGTACATAAACATTTTATAGATGTTTGAAGTGTAGTTGTACATAAACATTAAATAGATGTTTGAAGTGTAGTTTTAAAGAAAGAATTATACAGATGTTGAGAAGTGTAGTTGTACATAAACATAATATGGATGTTTGAAGTGTGGTTGTAAAGAAACGTTTTATAGATGTTTGAAGTGTAGTTGTAAAGAAACAATTATACAGATGTTTGAAGTGTAGTTATACATAAACATAATATAGATGTTTGAAGTGTGGTTGTAGAGAAACATTTTATAGATGTTTGAAGTGTAGTTGTACATAAATATTATACAGATGTTTGAAGTGTAGTTGTAAGGAAACATTATACAGATGTTTGAAGTGTAGTTGTACATAAACATTACACAGATGTTTGAAGTGTGGTTGTAAATAAACATTATACAGGTGTTTGAAGTGTAGTTGTACATAAACATTATACAGATGTTTGAAGTGTAGTTGTAAAGAAACATTATACAGATGTTTGAAGTGTAGTTGTACATAAACATTATATAGATGTTTGAAGTGTAGTTGTAAAGAAACATTATACAGATGTTTGAAGTGTAGTTGTACATAAACATTATATAGATGTTTGAAGTGTAGTTGTAAAGAAACATTATACAGATGTTTGAAGTGTAGTTGAATATAAACATTATATAGATGTTTGAAGTGTAGTTGCAAATAAACATTATATACATGTTTGAAGTGTAGTTGTACATAAACTTTATATAGATGTTTGAAGTGTAGTTGTAAAGAAACATTATACAGATATTTGAAGTGCAGTTGTAAAGAAACATTATATAGATGTTTGAAGTGTAGTTGTACATAAACATTTTATAGATGTTTGAAGTGTAGTTGTACATAAACATTATATAGATGTTTGAAGTGTAGTTGTACATAAACATAATATAGATGTTTGAAGTGTGGTTGTAAAGAAACATTATATAGATGTTTGAAGTGAAGTTGTACATAAACATTATACAGATGTTTGAAGTGTAGTTGTATAGAAACATTATACAGATGTTTGAAGTGTAATTGTAAAGAAAGAATTATACAGATGTTTGAAGTGTAGTTATACATAAACATAATATAGATGTTTGAAGTGTGGTTGTAAAGAAACATTATATAGATGTTTGAAGTGAAGTTGGACATAAACATTATACAGATGTTTGAAGTGTAGTTGTAAAGAAGCATTATACAGATGTTTGAAGTGTAATTGTACATAAACTTTATATAGATGTTTGAAGTTTAGTTGTAAAGAAACATTATACAGATGTTTGACATGTAGTTGTAAAGAAATATTCTATAGATGTTTGAAGTGTAGTTGTACATAAACATTATACAAATGTTTGAAGTGTAGTTGTAAAGAAACATTATACAGATGTTCGAAGTGTAGTTGTACATAAACATTATATAGATGTTTGAAGTGTAGTTGTACATAAACATTATATAGATGTTTGAAGTGTAGTTGTAAAGAAACATTATACAGATGTTTGAGGTGTAGTTGTACATAAACATTATATAGATGTTTGAAGTGTAGTTGTAAAGAAACATTATACAGATGTTTGAAGTGTAGTTATAAAGAAACATTATATAGATGTTTGAAGTGTAGTTGTAAAGAAACATTATACAGATGTTTGAAGTGTGGTTGTAAAGAAACATTATAGATGTTTGAAGTGTAGTTGTAAAGAAACATTATACAGATGTTTGAAGTGAAGTTGTACATAAACATTATATAGATGTTTGAAGTGTATTTGTAAATAAAACGTTATAGAGATGTTTGAAGTGTAGTTGTAAGGAAACATTATACAGATGTTTGAAGTGTAGTTGTACATAAACATTATACAGATGTTTGAAGTGTAGTTGTAAAGAAACATTATACAGATGTTTGAAGTGTAGTTGTAAAGAAACATTATACAGATGTTTGAAGTGTAGTTGTAAAGAAACATCATACAGATATTTGAAGTGTAGTTGTAAAGAACATCATACAGATGTTTGAAGTGTAGTTGTACATAAACATTATATAGATGTTTGAAGTGTAGTTGCAAAGAAACATTATACAGATGTTTGAAGTGTAGTTGTAAAGAAACATGATACAGATGTTTGAAGTGTAGTTGTAAAGAAACATTATACAGATGTTTGAAGTGAAGTTGTAAAGAAACATTTTACAGATGTTTGAAGTGTAGTTTTAAAGAAGCATTATACAGGTGTTTGAAGTGTAGTTGTAAAGAAACATTTTACAGATGTTTGAAGTGTAGTTGTACATTAACATTATACAGATGTTTGAAGTGTAGTTGTACATAAACATAATATAGATGTTTGAAGTGTGGTTGTAAAGAAACATTATATAGATTTTTGAAGTGTAGTTGTAAAGAAACATTATACAGATGTTTGAAGTGTATTTGTACATAAACATAATATAGATGTTTGAAGTGTAGCTGTAAAGAAACATTATACAGATGTTTGAAGTGTAGTTGTAAAGAAACATTATATAGATGTTTGAAGTGTAGTTGTAAAGAAACATTATATAGATGTTTGAAGTGTATTTGTACATAAACATTATATAGATGTTTGAAGTGTAGTTGTAAAGAAACATTATATAGATTTTTGAAGTGTAGTTGTAAAGAAACATTATACAGATGTTTGAAGTGTA
The DNA here is from genome assembly GCA_958450375.1 of Homarus gammarus. Lineage (NCBI taxonomy): Eukaryota > Metazoa > Arthropoda > Malacostraca > Decapoda > Nephropidae > Homarus > Homarus gammarus. The sequence goes on from CAUDMG010002054.1 coordinate 44,263, forward strand.
GTTGTACATAAACATTATACAGATGTTTGAAAATGTAGTTGTAAAGAAACATTATACAGATGTTTGAAGTGTAGTTGTACATATATATTATACTGATGTTTGAAGTGTAGTTGTAAAGAAACATTATACAGATGTTTGAAGTGTAGTTGTAAAGAAACATCAAACAGGTATTTGATGTGTAGTTGCAAAGAAACATCATACAGATGTTTGAAGTGTAGTTGTACATAAACATTATATAGATGTTTGAAGTGTAGCTGTAAAGAAACATTATACAGATGTTTGAAGTGTAGTTGCAAAGAAATGTTATACAGATGTTTGAAGTGTAGTTGTAAAGAAACATGATACAGATGTTTGAAGTGTAGTTGTAAAGAAACATTATACAGATGTTTGAAGTGAAGTTGTAAAGAAACATTTTACAGATGTTTGAAGTGTAGTTGTAAAGAAGCATTATACAGGTGTTTTAAGTGTAGTTGTAAAGAAACATTTTACAGATGTTTGAAGTGTAGTTGTACATTAACATTATACAGATGTTTGAAGTGTAGTTGTACATAAACATAATATAGATGTTTGAAGTGTGGTTGTAAAGAAACATTATATAGATGTTTGAAGTGTAGTTGTACATATACATTATACAGATGTTTGAAGTGTAGTTGTAAAGAAACATTATACAGATGTTTGAAGTGTAGTGGTAAGGAAACGTTTTACAGATGTTTGAAGTGTAGCTGTAAAGAAACATTATACAGATGTTTGATGTGTAGTTGTACAGAAACATTATACAGATGTTTGATGTGTTGTTGTAAAGAAACATTGTTCAGATGTTTGATGTGTAGTTGGAAAGAAACATAATATAGATGTTTGAAGTGTAGGTGTGCATAAACATTATACAGATGTTTGAAGTGAAGTTATACATAAATATTATATAGATGTTTGAAGTGTATTTGTAAATAAAACGTTATAGAGATGTTTGAAGTGTAGTTGTAAGGAAACATTATACAGATGTTTGAAGTGTAGTTGTACATGAACATTATACAGATGTTTGAAGTGTAGTTGTAAAGAAACATTATACAGATGTTTGAAGTGTAGTTGCAAAGAAACATTATACAGATGTTTGAAGTTTAGTTGTAAAGAAACATGATACAGATGTTTGAAGTGTAGTTGTAAAGAAACATTATACAGATGTTTGAAGTGAAGTTGTAAAGAAACATTTTACAGATGTTTGAAGTGTAGTTTTAAAGAAGCATTATACAGGTGTTTGAAGTGTAGTTGTAAAGAAACATTTTACAGATGTTTGAAGTGTAGTTGTACATTAACATTATACAGATGTTTGAAGTGTAGTTGTACATAAACATAATATAGATGTTTGAAGTGTGGTTGTAAAGAAACATTATATAGATTTTTGAAGTGTAGTTGTAAAGAAACATTATACAGATGTTTGAAGTGTAGTTGTACATAAACATAATATAGATGTTTGAAGTGTAGCTGTAAAGAAACATTATACAGATGTTTGAAGTGTAGTTGTAAAGAAACATTATATAGATGTTTGAAGTGTATTTGTACATAAACATTATATAGATGTTTGAAGTGTAGTTGTAAAGAAACATTATATAGATTTTTGAAGTGTAGTTGTAAAGAAACATTATACAGATGTTTGAAGTGTAGTTGTACATAAACATTATACAGATGTTTGAAGTGTAGTTGTAAAGAAACATTATACAGATGTTTGAAGTGTAGTTGTACATATATATTATACTGATGTTTGAAGTGTAGTTGTAAAGAAACATTATACAGATGTTTGAAGTGTAGTTTTAAAGAAACATCAAACAGATATTTGAAGTGTAGTTGCAAAGAAACATCATACAGATGTTTGAAGTGTAGTTGTACATAAACATTATATAGATGTTTGAAGTGTAGTTGCAAAGAAATGTTATACAGATGTTTGAAGTGTAGTTGTAAAGAAACATGATACAGATGTTTGAAGTGTAGTTGTAAAGAAACATTATACAGATGTTTGAAGTGAAGTTGTAAAGAAACATTTTACAGATGTTTGAAGTGTAGTTGTAAAGAAGCATTATACAGGTGTTTTAAGTGTAGTTGTAAAGAAACATTATACAGATGTTTGAAGTGTATTTGTAAAGAAACATTATACAGATGTTTGAAGTGTAGTTGTACATATATATTATACTGATGTTTGAAGTGTAGTTGTAAAGAAACATTATACAGATGTTTGAAGTGTAGTTGTAAAGAAACATCAAACAGATATTTGAAGTGTAGTTGCAAAGAAACATCTTACAGATGTTTGAAGTGTAGTTGTACATAAACATTATATAGATGTTTGAAGTGTAGTTGCAAAGAAATATTATACAGATGTTTGAAGTGTAGTTGTAAAGAAACATGATGCAGGTGTTTTAAGTGTAGTTGTAAAGAAACATTTTACAGATGTTTGAAGTGTAGTTGTACATTAACATTATACAGATGTTTGAAGTGTAGTTGTACATAAACATAATATAGATATTTGAAGTGTGGTTGTAAAGAAACATTATATAGATTTTTGAAGTGTAGTTGTACATGTACATTATACAGATGTTTGAAGTGTAGTTGTAAAGAAACATTATACAGATGTTTGAAGTGTAGTTGTAAGGAAAGGTTTTACAGATGTTTGAAGTGTAGCTTTAAAGAAACATTATACAGATGTTTGATGTGTAGTTGTAAAGAAACATTATACAGATGTTTGATGTGTAGTTGTAAAGAAACATTATTCAGATGTTTGATGTGTAGTTGGAAAGAAACATAATATAGATGTTTGAAGTGTAGGTGTGCATAAACATTATATAGATGTTTGAAGTGTAGTTGTAAAGAAACATTATATAGATGTTTGAAGTGTAGTTGTGCATAAACATTATGTAGATGTTTGAAGTGTGGTTGTAAAGAAACATTATATAGATGTTTAAATTGTAGTTGTGCATAAACATTACACAGATGTTTCAAGTGTAGTTTAATGAAACATTATATCGATGTTTGAAGTGTAGTTGTGCATAAACATTATATAGATGTTTGAAGTGTAGTTGTAAAGAAACATTATACAGATGTTTGAAGTGTAGTTGTACATAAACATTATATAGATAGTTGAAGTGTAGTTGTAAAGAAACATTATACAGATGTTTGAAGTGTAGTTGTAGAGAAACATTATATAGTTGTTTGAAGTGTAGTTGTAAAGAAACATTATACAGATGTTTGAAGAGTAGTTGTGCATAAAAATTATATAGATGTTTGAAATGTTGTTGTGCATGAACATTATATAGATGTTTGAAGTGTAGTTGTACATAAACATTATATAGATGTTTGAAGTGTAGTTGTAAAGAAACATTATACAGATGTTTGAAGTGTAGTTGTAAAGAAACATTATGCAGATGTTTGAAGTGTAGTTGTACATAATTATTATATAGATGTTTGAAGTGTAGTTGTAAAGAAACATTATACAGATCTTTGAAGTGTAGTTGTATAGAAACATTATATAGATGTTTGAAGTGTAGTTGTACATAAACATTATATAGATGTTTGAAGTGTAGTTGTAAAGAAACATTATATAGATTTTTGAAGTGTAGTTGTAAAGAAACATTATACAGATGTTTGAAGTTTAGTTGTACATAAACATAATATAGATGTTTGAAGTGTGGTTGTAAAGAAATATTTTATAGATGTTTGAAGTGTAGTTGTACATAAACATTATACAGATGTTTGAAGTGTAGTTGTAAAGAAACATTATACAGATGTTTGAAGTGTAGTTGTACATAAACATTATACAGATGTTTGAAGTGTAGTTGTAAAGAAACATTATACAGATGTTTGAAGTGTAGTTGTAAAGAAACATTATTCAGATGTTTGAAGTGTAGTTGTACATAAACATAATATGGATGTTTGAAGTGTGGTTGTAAAGAATCATTATATAGATGTTTGAAGTGTAGTTGTACATATATATTATACAGATGTTTGAAGTGTAGTTGTAAAGAAACATTATACAAATGTTTGAAGTGTAGGTGTAATGAAACATTATATAGATGTTTGAAGTGTAGTTGTACATAAACATTATATAGATGTTTGAAGTGTAGTTGTAAAGAAACATTATACAGTTGTTTGAAGTGTAGTTGTACATAAACATTATATAGATGTTTGAAGTGTAGTTGTAAAGAAGCAATATAAAGATGTTTCAAGTGTAGTTGTACATAAACATTATATAGATGTTTGAAGTGTAGTTGTAAAGAAACATTATATAGATGTTTGATGTGTAGTTGTGCATAAACATTACACAGATGTTTCAAGTGTAGTCAAAAGAAACATTATATCGATGTTTGAAGTGTAGTTGTGCATAAACATTAAATAGATGTTTTAAGTGTAGTTGTAAAGAAACATTATATAGATGTTTGAAGTGTAGTTGTAATGAAACATTATACAGATGTTTGATGTGTAGTTGTACATAAACATTATATAGATGTTTGAAGTGTAGTGGTAAAGAAACATTATACAGATGCTTGAAGTGTAGTTGTGAAGAAACACTATATAGATGTTTGAAGTGTAGTTGTAAAGAATCATCATACAGATGTTTGAAGTGTAGTTGTACATAAACATTATATAGATGTTTGAAGTGTAGTTGTAAATAAACTTTATACAGATGTTTGAAGTGTAGTTGTAAAGAAACATGATACAGATGTTTGAAGTGTAGTTGTAAAGAAACATTATACAGACGTTTGAGGTGTAATTGTACATAAACATTATATAGATGTTTGAAGTGTAGCTGTAAAGAAACATTATACAGATGTTTGATTTGTCGTTGTACATAAACATTATATAGATGTTTGAAGTGTAGTTGTAAAGAAAGAATTTTACAGATGATGAGAAGTGTAGTTGTACATAAACATATTATAGATGTTTGAAGTGTGGTTGTAAAGAAACATTTAATAGATGTTTGAAGTGTAGTTGTACATAAACAATATATAGATGTTTGAAGTGTAGTTGTAAGGAAACATACAGATGTTTGAAGTGAAGTTGTAAAGAAACATTTTACAGATGTTTGAAGTGTAGTTTTAAAGAAGCATTATACAGGTGTTTGAAGTGTAGTTGTAAAGAAACATTTTACAGATGTTTGAAGTGTAGTTGTACATTAACATTATACAGATGTTTGAATGTAGTTGTACATAAACATAATATAGATGTTTGAAGTGTGGTTGTAAAGAAACATTATATAGATTTTTGAAGTGTAGTTGTAAAGAAACATTATACAGATGTTTGAAGTGTATTTGTACATAAACATAATATAGATGTTTGAAGTGTAGCTGTAAAGAAACATTATACAGATGTTTGAAGTGTAGTTGTAAAGAAACATTATATAGATGTTTGAAGTGTAGTTGTAAAGAAACATTATATAGATGTTTGAAGTGTATTTGTACATAAACATTATATAGATGTTTGAAGTGTAGTTGTAAAGAAACATTATATAGATTTTTGAAGTGTAGTTGTAAAGAAACATTATACAGATGTTTGAAGTGTAGTTGTACATAAACATTATACAGATGTTTGAAAATGTAGTTGTAAAGAAACATTATACAGATGTTTGAAGTGTAGTTGTACATATATATTATACTGATGTTTGAAGTGTAGTTGTAAAGAAACATTATACAGATGTTTGAAGTGTAGTTGTAAAGAAACATCAAACAGGTATTTGATGTGTAGTTGCAAAGAAACATCATACAGATGTTTGAAGTGTAGTTGTACATAAACATTATATAGATGTTTGAAGTGTAGCTGTAAAGAAACATTATACAGATGTTTGAAGTGTAGTTGCAAAGAAATGTTATACAGATGTTTGAAGTGTAGTTGTAAAGAAACATGATACAGATGTTTGAAGTGTAGTTGTAAAGAAACATTATACAGATGTTTGAAGTGAAGTTGTAAAGAAACATTTTACAGATGTTTGAAGTGTAGTTGTAAAGAAGCATTATACAGGTGTTTTAAGTGTAGTTGTAAAGAAACATTTTACAGATGTTTGAAGTGTAGTTGTACATTAACATTATACAGATGTTTGAAGTGTAGTTGTACATAAACATAATATAGATGTTTGAAGTGTGGTTGTAAAGAAACATTATATAGATGTTTGAAGTGTAGTTGTACATATACATTATACAGATGTTTGAAGTGTAGTTGTAAAGAAACATTATACAGATGTTTGAAGTGTAGTGGTAAGGAAACGTTTTACAGATGTTTGAAGTGTAGCTGTAAAGAAACATTATACAGATGTTTGATGTGTAGTTGTACAGAAACATTATACAGATGTTTGATGTGTTGTTGTAAAGAAACATTGTTCAGATGTTTGATGTGTAGTTGGAAAGAAACATAATATAGATGTTTGAAGTGTAGGTGTGCATAAACATTATACAGATGTTTGAAGTGAAGTTATACATAAATA
>CAUDMG010002056.1:0-17500 GCA_958450375.1 Homarus gammarus
GAGGCGTACCCTGACCGCTTAGAGTCGATGTAGATAGACTAAAACTGAGACATGAGAGAGGAGAGAGACCGAGAGAAGCGAGTAGAAATAAGATAAGTGTCAACGCATGGAGAAACGTAGAGCAGAGAGACCTTAACACCGAACAAGAAGAACCACCATCAATGTACGGTCGTGAGATCAGGAGAACAGACGAGATTTGAGATTGAGAGAGATAACGAGCCGAGTTGAATCAACTCGGAGCAACTAGAGAGCACAAAGCGAGATTAGACAGAGAGAACAGTTTCGAGCATACGCTGTACGGTTGAGACATCAGAGCCTAAAGAAGCGCCAGACCATCTGAAGGAAGAGAGAGACGGAAGGCAGAGAACCGAGGTTGAGACCAAAACGGAGAGTACGGAGAGGAGACGATGAGATGAGAATCGAGAGATGAGAAAGAGAAGTCTAGAGAGACGGTAGAATCTAAGCATAGGTCAGTGAGACAGAGAACGACTGGAGTAATAGAGGAACTAAGAACGGAGCGGGAGAAAAGTAGAACGGAACCTAGCGATTTATAGGAGAAGAATATAGAGAATGGGGGGAAGTGATCTATTTTTTTTTGAAGAGATTGGACACGCAAGTAAGCAATACACTGAGGGCAAGAGAGGCCCAAGAAGACAGAGAATAATCAGGAGAGATACGAATAGAGAGAGCAGCAGAGAAGAAGACGAAGAGAGTGAGCGAGTGAAAGAACGAGAACGACGAATTGCTTATATGTAGAGATGAGAATAGACACAGACCCCCCTCCGAGAGAATCGAGAAGAGACCACCCCAAAGGTCGAAACGATAAGAGAGCACGAGAGTAGAGAGAGGAAGAGAGCAGAGGACGAGATCATTTTTATAAATAAGATGGAACAGAGGAATAGAGTAAATGTAGAGGAGGAGAATGAAGTCGACGGACACGCCCTTTTCTGCCTCGAGAAGAGAGACAGAGGAGAAGACGTAGAAGATAAGTAGCGACCCTAGGTAATTCGAGATCACGCATAAGTCCGAGATGAGAGACACGAGAACCCACTGAGAATTGTCCTGAGCAAGTATTTCGGAGTGAATAGATCCGAGAGATTTCAACGGAGCGAGAACCGAGAATTAGTACGAGATAAAGAGATATTAATAAAGTGAGAGCATAATGAGACTCGGAAGATATGAGATTGAGAACAAGAGGATACGAGAAGAGTATTAATCCACAGAAATTGGAGACGAGGAGAAGAGAGAAGAGTAAAATGACTGGACCTACACCCGGAGATTCGAACGAGAATGAGAAGGAGAAATGAAGATCCATTACATCGAGAAAGAGAGAAGAGATCGCTGAGAAAGTTGAGAGATATTAGAGAGAGAAGTAATGACAATTGATGTTCACACGAGAGACTAAGATTGAAAGAGAGCACACCATCATTACATGACAAATACCTAATCATTCATAAATAGTGATACTACTGTGATGTTGCTGTTTGGAGACACAGGTTACCACAGGGGGTGTAGGAACACATTTCTACAACTGTACAAAGAATAGCATCTTCCACATGCATAGCATCCTCTGGGTAATGAGACACGTTCAACAACACTTATTCCCCTGTACAGTGGTCCCTCGGTTAACGAACACAATTCATTCCACAGAGTCATTCGTTAACCAAAAATTTCGTTAACCGAATCCATTGTTTCAATGGGATGTTGGGTACCGTATATCTCGGCTTATAAGACGGAATTTGAACATTAAAAAAATCTGCCCACAGTTAGGGGGTCGTCTAAACCACAAAGTATAAAATTCTTATCTCTTAAATATTGTGGTTTAGTGTGTACGGAGTGGTGATGGAAACATTGTAAGCCACTCACAAGGTCTTACCACTAATTATTTTATACTGAAACTTACGTTTGGCAAGCTGGATTCAAATTAAGATTACCGGTATACTGTATTAAAATAATAAAAATGTATTATAAACCTGTCTAACATACCGTAAAAGAGAATTATACCCCTGTAATAAACACAGCTATCATCACACACCCCTCCCCACGCCCCCCCCCCCCCCCCCATTTGCCAGTGAGGAGACAAGAAAGGGAAAGTGACCGCGAGATTCGGCTATTTTTAGGCGTGGAGGTGGTCAGTAATGCATATTGGTATATTTACTGATAATAATACTTCTCCTATAAATAATTAATTTAAAATTTATTTTTTTACAAGGAATATTCAGTAAATGAATGCATTAATTCTTGAAACTACTGACAGTTAAATACAGACGCTTACGTAACGTCACTAGTGTTTACACTACACCAGCTGGTAACATTTGAAGCCATTACTTGAAGTGAATTGGCCTTATTTTAAGTAACTAACCATAAATAAATACAAAAAGTAAAAAAAAGATCAAAAGTGAGAAATAATATACTGTATGTACGTTGTGTTGTCAATGTTTGAGGAACAATTCAAACTGCAATTGTGTAAATGAGGCAGAAAGTCAGGTCAGCGCTGAACCTGGGACTTGGTCACAATTTTCGTGATGCCATATGGCAGCAGGGTCTACCATTAGACAACACATTATGCTTCCAATATCTTCCCAGGAGGAAGTATCTACCTGTTTGGTAGCTGCCTATTACCTACACAATTTTTAGTAATATTACTTTGATACATGATAAATTAGACAATGAAAATAAACATCAAATTTAATTACCAAGACGCTTCCCATTGGCAGCTGTAAGAAGAGGGGGAGATGGGCTATTTATAGCCCGTCTTTGTGTCCGAAGTGACCAGTACCCTAATGCACCATAAATAATTCATTTAACATTTATTTTTTGTACATATATTTTGTTGTATATATATATATATATATATATATATATATTATAATATATATATATATATATATATATATATATATATATAATATATATATATATATATGAAATACATATATATATATATATGGAATATATATATATATATATATATATATATATATATATAATATATATATATATATATATATATGTATTCATATATATATATGAATATATATATATACATATTATATATATACATATATATAAATATATATATATATATATATATATATATATATAAATATAATATATTATATATATATATATATATATGAATATATATATATATATATATATACTATATATATATATATATATATATATATATGAATATATATATATATATGTATTCACATATATATATATATATATATATATATATATATATATATATATAATATATATATATATATATATATATATATAATAATATATATATATATAATATATATTATATATATATATATATATATATATATATATATATATATATATATATATATATATATTATATATATATATATATATTATATATATATATATATTATATATATATATATATATATATATATATATATATATATATTATATATATATATATATATATATATATATGAATATATATATATATATATGGGCTTGTGGGCCGTGGGTTCGAATCCTGGCGGGTTGAGGTGTTGATTATATATATATATATATATATATATATATATATATATATATATATATATATATATATATATATATATATATATATATATGAATATGAATATGTATATATATATATATATATATATATATATATATATATATATATATATTATATATATATATATATATATATATATATATGCTGATAACCACCAGGAAAGAAGAAAACACGAAGTTCCCAAGCGCTTTCGTGTAATTCACATCTTCAGGGGTGAGTACAGACTAGATAGAGTAATGCAAAACAAGATGAATATATACAGAGGAGGGTGAGACCAGGTCCACAATGGTCAGGTAATGACCCTACTAATCTTTAAATGGCACACAACGGTTGGTGGTTGGGTCAGATGGGACAGTGACCCGCCCTCTCACCTGATCACAAATCTTCTTAATTACAAAGTTGTCCAGCTTGTACATGCCGTTACTCAAATTCATGTTGAATGCTTCGGTATGTTTAATAAGACTAGATTCTATGATGTTCCTACTATCAATTGAATTACATGGTAATATTGAGGAGGCATTATCCCAGTCAATGCAATGCTTGTTATCCCTCAAATGAACAAACAGAGCATTGGATTCCTGGCCTGTCCTAACACTGTATTTGTGTTGTTTAATTCTAGTTACAAGATCTTTACCTGTCTGGCCTAAGTAAAACATATTACATTCCTTGCAAGGAACTTTATAAATGCAACCAATTGTGTTGTTGGGGGAGTTCTTGATTAACATTTGTTTAACAGTGCATGAGTTTTTAAATGCCACATTGACGTTCCAAGATTGGAAAAAGTTCATGTTGGACTACTGTTTTGATAACCTGAGACGTGAGCGTTCTGATCTTCAAGCCAAGATAGACCACAAATTGGCACTCCTTATTAGAAATAGTGATTGGACTAAGGATGCCAATAACAACTGTGTAGTGAATCTCTCCTCTAAACAACTAGACAATGATACCTTGTGTGCCCTCGGCTATGGTTTAAGTTTTGATGGTTCCAACAAGGGAGTCGACAGTGTTGACATAGCCAGAGCATTTTGCAATTTGGAGAAATTCAGTAATTTGAAAAGTGAAGAAGTGAACATGTGTAAAGGTGTTGTGTATGCATCTATGTCCAAGCCTTGTGTTTCAAACTGTCCAGAAAGATTCACCAAAGCACTCCAAGCCCTTAAGAAAAATAAGGATCTACATGTCACTAAAGCAGATAAAGCCAACACAGTAGTGATTTTAAACAAAGATGACTATATCTCAAAAATGAATGACCTTTTATGTGACACTACAACATATTCTAAACTCATAAATAATCCTCTCAACACTGTCAACACCCAGTTCAACAAAAAACTTAAGTCCCTATTGAGAGGCAAAGCTACTCTCATTAAACATCTTACTTCAACGTCCCCTCCACTGCCATACATGTACGGTTTAATCAAGACCCACAAGCCCAATAACCCAGCAAGACCCATCATTAGCTCTGTTGGGTCAATCTCTTATAAACTATCTAAATGGTTAGTTTCCTTACTAAACCCCCTAGTTGGCAACATTTCTAACTCCAATATCAAGAATAATATGGATCTGGTTGATAAACTCAATAACTTGCACATTAATCATGATTTTAAACTGGTCAGCTTTGATGTAACGTCACTTTTTACAAAGGTCCCAGTTGATGATTTACTAGAGTTCCTCATAGATTCCCTGGATAACATTTCACTGCCCGTCTCGAAAGACGACTTCATCGAACTCATCAAACTATGTATTAAGGATTGCAAATTCGAATTCAATGGGGAATATTATGCTCAAAAATTTGGTATGGCAATGGGTAATCCACTCTCACCTGTATTAAGCAACCTATATATGGAATTCTTTGAAAAGAAACTATTAAGTAATATTTTACCACCCTCAGCAGTCTGGTTTAGATATGTTGATGATGTATTATGTCTCTGGCCATGTAATGAGGACCTAAAAGCTTTCCTGCCACAACTTAACAACTTAGCCCCCTCGATCAAATTCACTGTGGAATTAGAGCAAGACTGTAAATTGCCATTCCTAGACTGTCTGATACACAGAATAGGTAACACTTTTAAGTTCAGTATTTATAGAAAACCAACCAATGTGTGTTCATACATTCATTATTATTCTGCCCACCATAATAAAGTCAAACAGTCAGTATTTACAACACTGTTTTTACGTGCCTTGAGAATTTGCAGTCCGGAATTCATCGATGAGGAATACAAATATATATATAATATTGGCTCAAACCTTAAATACCCTAGATCTTTCATAGACAAATGCTTAAACATTACTAAGAAAACTTTTTATAGAACTGATCCCAAGCCCACCCATGACCATAAGAATATCTTAATATTACCATTTCACAAAAATTTCTCACACATTCCTGCACAGCTAAAAACCTGGAACGTCAATGTGGCATTTAAAAACTCATGCACTGTTAAACAAATGTTAATCAAGAACTCCCCCAACAACACAATTGGTTGCATTTATAAAGTTCCTTGCAAGGAATGTAATATGTTTTACTTAGGCCAGACAGGTAAAGATCTTGCAACTAGAATTAAACAACACAAATACAGTGTTAGGACAGGCCAGGAATCCAATGCTCTGTTTGTTCATTTGAGGGATAACAAGCATTGCATTGACTGGGATAATGCCTCCTCAATATTACCATGTAATTCAATTGATAGTAGGAACATCATAGAATCCAGTCTTATTAAACATACCGAAGCATTCAACATGAATTTGAGTAACGGCATGTACAAGCTGGACAACTTTGTAATTAAGAAGATTTGTGATCAGGTGAGAGGGCGGGTCACTGTACCATCTGACCTGACCACCAACCGTTGTGTGCTATTTAAAGATTAGTAGGGTCATTACTAATACCTGACCATAGTGGACCTGGTCTCACCCTCCTCTGTATATATTCATCTTGATTTGTATTACTCTCTCTAGTCTGTACTCACCCCTGAAGATGTGAATTACACGAAAGCGCTTGGGAACTTCGTGTTTTCTTCTTTCCTTGTGGTTATCAGCATATACCTAGATCACGCGCACCTACAGTGATTTACTTGCATATATATATATATATATATATATATATATATATATATATATATATATATATATATATATATATATATATATATATATATATAAAAATATGTTTGTGTAATAAATGTATGTAGTAAGTACGTAATATTTTTTCACTCAAATCCTAATGAAACACTACTGGAGAACATTCTTTTGTCACAAAACAAGTTTAAAAATTACAGAAAATAATTACAGTGTGTTTAATATATTACAGTATATTATAAATAAATAAATAAATAAATAATTCGGTAAATCTATTTCAAGTAAATGGAAAATAAGCAAACAAATGTTATTTACCAAGACGCTTCCCTCTGGCTCAGGGTGAAATGTAGGGGTAGATAACAAGGCTATTTATAGCCCGTCTGAAGTGGCCAGTACCCTAATGCACCATAAATAATTCATTGAACATTCATTTTTTCTACATAGTATATATATATATATATATATATATATATATATATATATATATATATATATATATATATATATATATATATATATATATATACAGGTAGTCGTCGACTTACGACCTAGATTGGTTACGGCCGACCGGTCGTAAGTTGATCTGGTCGTAAGTCGGCCTATGTTATAATTACCTTATGTATATTATACTGTAATGTGTAGTGATAATATAATCATCTTTAAGTCATATTTTATCAACATTTTCTTTGTTCATTATTGTTACGGTCGTCAGGTTTAAGTAAATCACTGCATACTACAGTACAATTGGTTTATTATTTACACTGGGGCTGGGGCCAAAACTGTCGTACCGCCGGTCGTAAAGTCGAACAGACGTAAGTCGCATAGGTCGTAAGTCGACGACTACCTGTATATACATATATATATATATATATATATATATATATATATGTTTGTGTAATAAATGTATGTAGTAAGTACATACCGGTAACCTTTTTCACTCAAATCCTAATGAAACACCACAATTAGAATACGGTGGTTGCTGTTGAACCACCTGTTGTATAAATAGTCGGAACACAGTCACACCACTGAGACGAGGGAACACTCCCACCACCGATCGTCTCGTGCGAAGCAAGCGTATAAATGAAAGAAAATACTTGCAGTGTGTTTAATATGTTACAGTATATTATAAATAAATAAATAAACAAATAAATCGGTAAATCCATTTCAAGTAAATGGAAAAATTTTACTCGACACCGACATTAGTTCCAGTTACCGGTAAATTGCAGACGCTTCAGTGACGTCACTAGTGTTTACACTACACCAGCGGGTAATATTTGATGACATTACTTGAAGTGAATTGGCCTTATTTTAAAAAACCAAGGATGGTTGGTAAAGGACTACTGAGTCAGTGGGTAAGTGTCACATTTGGGGTACTGGTCTTATACAGCAAATAGAGCTCAAAAGCTACTTTTTAAATGGAAATTTGGGTTGGGGGCCGTCTTATGCACCCCGACGCCTTATAGGCCGCGATATACGGTAATTGGTTCCAGCTCACCGAAAAGTAAATACAAAGTAAAAAAAAAAAATGCAGTAAAGTACACTTACTTTGAGGTGTGTATGTAGAAGGTTCTTGGTTGATGATGATGATGGGAAATAGAAGTGGGGGTGGAGAAGAAGGGAGAAGAGAAGGAAGTGGGGATAAAGGTGAAATCACCTTTCAGTGGACCCATGCTTGATGCCGTCATTTCACCAATAAAATTTTAAGTTCACTAAGTGTAATTCAAGATTATTTTCTTTAAATCAACACTGCACTGCACTATATATTATTAATGTTAACTGACTTTCAGAATGACCAATAATTTCAATGTAAAAATGCAAAGAATATTCAAGACACCAACAAAATTGATGTTCACTCCACTGTCAACAAAGCCCAACTGACAACTTGTGGCTGAGTCATGCTGCTGATGGGAGCACAAAAAAATAGTTCACTGTACTGCATATATTATCAATATGATAAATAAATGTTAAATGACTAATAATTTTAATATACAAAATGCAAAAATATTAAAGAGCACAACTTTCTTGATATTTATTCCACTGGAAACGAATGTAAACATATTACAGATTACTGAATTGGCAGACTAGCCCATCAGCTGATGCTCACAACAAAACGAGTTGTTCGTAAGGATTTCGTTAATCTAAGTTTTGTTCGTTTACCGAATTGAAGATCCTTATGGGAGGTAATTCGTTAACCGAAATTTTGTTAATCGAACCGTTCGTTAACCGAGGGACCACTGTATTTGCAAACTCCATATCCCTTCAGAGCATGAGGGTTGGCAGACCTATATATCATGCCAGGCTTTATCAAATGCCTTGCTGCGTTGCCACATAGTAGGATTGTGACGCGGTCCTTCCGCAGCCTTGAGCCCTGGGGCCTGCTTCTCAGACTTGGAAATGTAGGTTTTGGTTGGCATCTTCTTCCAAAACAAACCTGTTTCACCAGCGTTGAATACCTGCTCTGGAAGATATCCATTTTCCTCAATCAATTTCCTGAATTTGTCTGGGAACGCTGGTGCAGCTGCCTCGTCCACCGATGCCGATTCGCCAGTGATTCTAATATTTTTCAGGTTGAAACGCTTTCTGAAACTGTTGAGCCAACCTGTACTAGCTTTAAAATTCTTATCAGAGCTAGTGGATGCTTTATCCTGAGGAACCTCAGATTTAAACTTGTCATAAAGACTCAGTGGCTTCTCCCTGAGCATGTTGCCGTCAATGGGGACATGTTTCTGGGTAATATCCTCTACCCAAATGTTTAATGCCTTCTCCACCTTCACAAGAGTTACAAATCTAACCTGGCTAGTCACTTTGGTAGTAAATGAGCCACTTTTAAATACAGTTTCACAAATTTCCTTCTCCTGAATCTTAATGGACCTCACGCTTGATTCGTTGCGTCCTTACCTCTGTGCCACAGCAGCGTCCGACATCCTGCCTTTCATTAAGTCTAAAACGGCTACTTTTTCTGCCAAGGTCATCACAGAGAGTTGTTTCTTTGCTGTAGGACCAGAGGCAGAGGTTGGCTTGTGTATGGGGATTATGAACGAGTATGAGAGGTTTAAGCTCACTAAATTGACACATGAGAGGCAGGTGTTACTCCGAAAATACCCATGCGGCAACTAAAGACAGAGAGGTGAGATGGCAGGGGTGGAGCTTTGGCGGGCTAGCGCTTATGGCCCATTTTGAAAATTGTATCTAACCCTCGGGGTAATCCGCATAAGAAAAATACGCGTAAGTTGCGAGTCTACTGTACACTTCAATTTAACGGAATCTGAAATAATGAATTCTCGATTTAGAGGAAGGAATTTTTCCATTACGTGTACTTTTAACTTAATTTAGTAAACTAGTTAGCGAAATTGAGATTAATTCTGTTACAGTAGAACATCGATTTAAAGCGATTCAATTTAAGATTATTGATTTAGAGCGACACCCACAATTAAGGACAATGTTTTAATTTAAAGCGAATCTTTCCTATTTTGAGCAAGTCAATCTGGCACATCATATTTTAAAATTCGTGCCTAGTGTTTCTCTGGGCACGCTACACTGTCCTAAGGGCAAAGCTGTACTGTACATATACTCAAAATAATGTACATTTTATAAGCAAAAACCAAAAACTCAATCTAAAGGACATAAATAAACAAATAAATACTTCACTAGACCTTCGGCGCCAACTGTCAAACATGTCACTGTCACCTCCCCCCCCCCCTCCCAGCAAGGGTTTGGTGGTTATACAGTAGGCTTTAAGTTTTTATCTTATATAATATCACAGAATAAAGTTAGGAGAATATAATTTGCATTGCTGGAATCCTTGCAAGACAGTGAATAATTTGAATATAAACATCATATATTTTGCACGAGATAAAAATTTTAGTACATTATTGTACAGTACGGTAGTACATTTTATAATGTAAAGTTTTTCAACTGTATTTTTGGGTACATTTACATAAATTTCTTCATTTATTTTCATTCATTTACATGCACACACCATACTAAAAGAAACGTAAAAGAAATAAATGACCTAAGTGCAAACCTGTACTGTACTAAAGTGTACTAAATCATTAATATTTTTTTTATGTCTAGTGTAAATTATAGCATGTTTATATTCAAATTAATCACTATCTTACAAGAATCCCAGCAATGTAAATTATATTCTCCCAGGTCAGTTCAGTGACATTTTATAAGAAGAAAACTTAAAGTCACTCTTAAGGATTGATAAATAAATATGAACAAGACCTTCGGCACCAGCTGTCACAATACATCACCTCACTTCCCCCTCCCCCTTCCTTTCCCCCCTCCCAGCCAGGGTTTGGTGGTTTTAGGCTTAAAGTTTTTATCTTATATAATATCACAGACTAAAGTTAAAATTTATTAGTTCTTATTATAAAAACTTACTCCATATAAATACCAACACCATCTTTGAAACACTTATCATCTCCCAGCCTAAAATATTATGACAAATATGATAATCTTGGGAGCTTGATGCAATGATTTCGTCAGCGACACCACCTCCCCTATACTTCGATTTAATGGCAAATAGGATTTTACGACACAGGCCAGGTCACTTTGATGCTGTTAAATAGAGGTTTTACCTGTATTTATTTTTGAAACAAAAAGACACTTTGCTCTTTATATTTTGTATGTGTTAAAGTAAAGTTTATCAAGTATTGATTAAATCTAAGTGAGGTTCCTTTAGTTTGTGATTGATGATTCAAGTTGTCACAATACTAATATTTGCTTTTAATAAACAATAAGTAAGTATAAAATATGTACACTATCACCCCTGATCCCTTCGCTTAATATGGTTATTGACGATACAAATTAGGTCTCATGTGCCATAACCTCACATGGGTGATGGCAGCATTAATAATTAAGTAAGTACAGGTAATATCTACATTAGCCAGAATCGCTCTAAATGAAAGGGGGTATAACAATCATGCATAGCTACATAAATATTATAAATTACGCAATAAAAATACGGAAGCAGAGAGCCATAAAAAACAGCTTTCCTCAGGAAATTTTTCCGAATATTTTCGTGATTTTCCGATTTTCAGCCGGACACTCCCCTTAACCGGAACCCTCCGATAGCCAGAATTTAAATGTTCTCGAAAATCCGTTCCCAAAGCTGGAATTTCTTGGAAAGTTCCGGCTTTGGGAACGATTTTCCGAGGGGCACATTTTCTGGAAAATTTCAAAAAATTTTCCCGGTACAGTAGGGTCTCGCCAATAATGACTTCCACAATAAAGGTTTTGAAAATAACGGTAAGTTACAATAGATACCGTATATCTCGGCCTACAAGATGGAATTTGAAAAAAAAAAATCAGCCCAAAGATAGGGGGTCGTCTTAAGCACCAGAGATAAAATTCTTACCTCTTAAATATTGCGGTTTAGCGTGTCAAGAGTGGTGATGGAAACATGGCAAACCACTTACAAGGTCCTACCACTCATTATTTTATACTAAAACTTACATTTGGGAAGCTGGATTAAAATGAAGATTACCGGTATATTAAAATAATAAAAATGTATTATAAACCAGTCTAACATACCGTAAAAGAACAATATACCCCGGTAATAAACACAGTTGCTATCATCACCCCCCCCCCACCCCCATTTGCCAGTGACAAGAAAGGGATCATAATACTTATCTCCTATAAATAATTAATTTAAATTTTATTTTTTTACAAAGAATATTCAGTAAATGACTGCGTTAATTCTTGAAACTACCAACAGTGGTAAATTTAGGATGAGAATGATGAACAGAAGTCACGTCATGGATTCTGGATTCGTTTGGTCCTTAATGATCACCATAAATTTCTGGTTAACTTCACCTACCAGGTATAATGGTAGCCTCCCTCTTTCGCGAAACAAGTACAGTAGTACCACGATTTACGCAGTCAATTGAACCCACAGGGTACTACAGAAAGGCGTAAAGTGAACAACAGAACATATAGGATTAATTCCAATAGAGACTGGCCCGACCCCCAAACTCCACTTTTTCCGACACAATACCTATGTTGTAGTAAAAATAACATCTAAATTTTATGATGGTATGCTCACACAATTAATATTTCGGAGAAATACAGTTGCCAGGTTAATGTCCATTCAAATAATGGACTCAAATCACCCCCCCCCCCTCTTCCCAGCTCACTGGCCCCTACCTCTCTGAGAAATGATTGGGTGAAACACTAGATTTTAACGTTTAGTAATAAATAATAACTCAGACTAAAGCTAGGATAATATAATTGACATTTCTGGATTCCTTGCAGGTCAGGGAATATTTTGAATGTAAACTTCATATATTTTGCACAAAAGATAAAATACTTGCTTTGTGTAAACCAAATTATTACATTAGATCTAAAATTTGTATGTCTAATGCAAAATCCATGATGTTTATATTAAAATGGTCATCATATTGCAAGAATTCCAGCAACGTAAACTATATTCTGGTCCAGTAATTTGTATGAATTTTATGAGCTAAAACAAATATCTTCAAATAATAAAAAAAAAATATTCTTCACGACACTATCTGCCAATCAAAGTACCCCAACTTGCCTCCCCCCCTCTTCCAACCGCGCCAGATGGTCGGTTGTCCTAACCCTCCCCCCCCACCAGAGAAATGTTGAGTGAAAAAACTAGATTTTAACTTTTAGTAATAAATAATACCTCAGACTAAAGTTAGGATAATATAATTGACATTGCTGGATTCCTTGTAAGACCAGGAATATTTTGAATATAAATGTCATATATTTTGCACAAAAGATAACATATTTACTCAGAGTAAACATTAGATCTAAAATTTGTATGTCTAATGCAAAATCTATGATGTTTATATTCAAAATGATCATCAAATCGTAAGAATTCCAGCAATATAAATTATATTCTGGCCCGGTAATTTGTATGAATTTTATGAGCTAAAACAAATATCTTCAGTTAATAAAAAAAAAAAATATTCTTCACACCGTGCCAGATGGTCGATCGGTCAGTCGGTCGGTCGCTCCCTCCCCCTCCAACCCTCCCTACCAGATAAATGTGTGGAAAAACCAGAATATTTACCTTTTTAGTAATAAATAATACCTCAGACTAAAGTAGGATAATATTATTGACATTGCTGGATTCCTTGTAAAACCAGGAATATTTTGAATATAAATGTCATATATTTTGCACAAAAGATAACATATTTACTCAGAGTAAACATTAGATCTAAAATTTGTATGTCTAATGCAAAATCTATGATGTTTATATTTAAAATGATCATCAAATTGTAAGAATTCCAGCAATGTAAATTATATTCTGGCCAGGTAATTTGTATGAATTTTGAGGTAAAACATACATCTTCATTAAATAAACAAAGAAATATTCTTCAAGGACACTATCTGTCAATCAAAATACTCGGCCCTAGCTGGGTCCGTCCCTCCCTACCAGAGAAGCTTTGGAGAAAACAGTAATTTACATTTTTAGTAATAAATAATAACTCAGACTAAAGTTAGGATAATATACAGTGGCCCCTCGTTTAACCAACACCTCGGTTAACGTAATTTCGATTAACGAACTGCCTTCCATAAGGATCTTCAATTCGGTTAACGAAAAAAAATTCGATTAACGAAGTTCTTACGAACCGACCTCAACATGTTTTCGCTTCCACTGACCGGGCAACCAGCTTTAGTATCAGTCCGCCAATACATTAATCGGTTCTAGGGCTTAAATTCCTTACTATTTTAGTAAATATCAAGAAGTTTATACTATTCAATAATTTTAAAAGTTTAATAATCAATTTTTAGTTATTTTAACAATTATTGAACATAATTGAAGGTAAAGTGACTAGTTTAATGCGCGGCATCCAGCCTCTTAACACAGCAAACAGGCGTTAGTCTCTCTCTGTTTTCACTGGAGGTAACATCTTGCTTGAGACTCTCTTCAACTAAACACTTTTTTCTGTGTTTCCAAGCAAATTATTGGTCATTTTTAAATATATTTTACATATTGACAGTATATAATGCAGTGCAGTGTTGATTTAAAGAAAATAATCTTGAATTACACCAAGAGAGCTAAAATTTTATGGGTGAAATGGCGCCATGGGGTGACTTCTCTTCCACCCCAATGCCTTCTCTTCTTCCTTCTCCTCCACCCCCATTCTAAATCCCATCATCATCATCATCATCCAAGAGCCTTCTACATACACACCTCAAAGTAAGTGAAGTTTTCTACCATTTTTGTTGAATTTAGGAAATTTTCGGTGAGCTGGAACCAATTATCCAAAAACCCATTGAAACAATGGTTTCGGTTAACGAACTTTTCGGTTAACGAATGACCTTCTGGAACGGATTGAGGAACGATATTTGTAAAACACGATCTCGTTTGCTCTAACGCGATTCCACTCAAACGATTGTTGTGGCTTCAGTTCACGTTCGACATCACATGTTCAATTGAGTTATGTGTTTTGTTTGTGAACAATTGCAGAAATAATGTATGTAATATTTATGTATACAGTATACCTATATATTATAAGTAAATTTAAAAATTTTACATAAAAGAGAAAATCAAATAACATAGCGTTTTACACCCGCGCTCTCTTTACATCACACACAGTGTTTACAGTTCACGTTCGACATCACATATTCAATTGATTTATGTGTTTTGTTTGTGAAGAATTGCAGAAATAATTTATCTAATATTTATGTATACAGTAAGCCACTCACAAGGTCCTACAGTACCACTAATTATTTTATACTGAAGCTTACGTTTGGGAAGCTGGATTAAAATGAAGATTACCGGTATATTAAAATAATAAAAATGTATTATAAACCAGTCTAACATACCGTAATAAGCACAGCTGCTATTATCATCCCCCCCCCAACCCCCATTTGCCAGTGACAAGAAAGGGAAAGTGACCTTGACTGTGACCGCCTGTGGCTATTTTTAGCCGTCCTTGTGTTCGGAGGTGGTCAGTAATGAATATCTGTATATTTACTGATCATAATATTTATCTCCTATAAATAATTCATTTAAAATTTATGTTTTTGCAATGAATATTCAGTAAATGACTGCATTAATTCTTGAAACTACCTACAGTGGTAAATTTAGGATATAAATAATGAACAGAAGTCACGTCATGGATTCGGAGTTTGGTCCTTAACGATCACCATAAATGTAGCCTCCCTTTTTCGCGAAACACGTATATAAATTAAAGAAAATACTTGCAGAATATTTAATATATTACAGTATATTATATATAAATAAATAAACAAATAAATTCAAATTCCCTTATCATCCTGTGTCATATACAGAAATACTTGAGTCCCTGAGCGAGTACACAAAAAGAAAACGGAGGACTAAGACATCCTGAAGTGGATAGAGAACGGACATCTCTACTGGGGGACTCAAACGTTTCTTATGTTTTGTGGACGCTCTAGCATAATATGAATAATATGTAAATTACAATTTACTTATACAGGTATATATATATGTAAATTGTAAAAATTTAAATAAAAGAAAAACTAAATACGTAGCGCTTAAAGTGTACTGTACAGTGCTGTCGCTTGGCGCGGGGTTATGCAGTGTTTACAGTTCACGTTTGACATCACATGTTCAATTGATTTATGTGTTTTGTTTGTGAACAATTGCAGAAATAATTTATGTAATATTTATGTATACAGTATACCTGTACAGTATACCGTATATCGCGGCCTATAAGGCGTCGGGGTGCATAAGACGGCCCCCCCAAATTTCCATTTAAAAAGTAGCTTTTGAGCTCTATTTGCTGTATAAGACCAGTACCCCAAATGTGACACTTACCCACTGACTCAGTAGTCCTTTACCAACCATCCTTGGTTTCTTAAAATAAGGCCAATTCACTTCAAGTAATGTCATCAAATGTACCCGCTGGTGTAGTGTAAACACTAGTGACGTCACTGAAGCGTCTGCTATTTACCGGTAACTGGAACTAATGTCGGTGTCGAGTAAAATTTTTCCATTTACAGTAAGTCCCCAAGTTACGTACATAATGGGGACCAAAAGGTTGTACTTAACTCGAAATGTACTTAACTCGAAAATCCCCCAACCCTATAATGTTATCTGGAAAATCCTGTGCTGTTTTCCAATCAGCACTCGCCGCCTCACCAGTCACTCGAACATTATGCAGCTTATTTCGCACCTTGAATCGGTTAAACCACCCATTGCTAGCATTGAATGTCACAGTATCATCAGGGTGATCTTTCTTTAGATCGTTGAAAAGACTTAGGGCTTTCTCCTGAATCATACTGAGACACCACAACAGGGGTCAAAACCTTACCAGGTACCGGCGCGCCACAGGACGGTCTGCACTCACACCTCACTCGACGTGAGTTCCGACCGGCAAAAGTAGCCGATGCGTTGTTCCGACCGGCAAAAGTCGCCGATGCGTTAATTTCATGTTTATGCATTTCTGTAGAGATGTTGTATTAAACATACTACAAATTGTACTATTGACTCAAACTTTTAATATCCTTGTGTTTTAACTGAATGTTTTCTCGAAGTCTACTTTTAAATTTACTCCATGGATAAAACGAAAAGATGAACGAAATAACCATCGCTGTGCGCGAGACCTGGAGTAAACAAACGTCCTGTACAGCGCCGTCCTCTCTGGGACCGGCGCGCCAGAGGACGGTAAGCTTTTGAACACTACTCCTCCCACTGGCTTCACCACTCTTACGCTTTACACCAGTCATTGCACACAGAGTAAAGTGTACAAAATAGGGCAGAAATTCACAGGAGAAGTACTGTATGCACAATGACCACACTTGTTGTTTTGGTGCGTCTAGCGTGTCGTCTGCATGGTCAGTGATAGTGGCGGCGCGGTGCGGCTGGCTCGCCCGCCAAATTTAAAAATT
>CAUDMG010002056.1:20000-22500 GCA_958450375.1 Homarus gammarus
TAATTTGGATGAAACAGGTTTATACTGGAAGCGCATGCCAACAAGAACATACATTTCCAAGAATGAAGCACATGCTCCAGGCTTTAAGGCTGCGAAGGACCGTGTGACAGTGTTGTTGGGTGCAAATGCTAGTGGAGATTTAAAGCTTAAGCCTGTGTTGGTGTATCACTCTGTCAACCCGCGAGCTTTAAAGGGTTACATAAAGTCTACTCTCGGTATTCACTTTAGGTCAAGCAAGAAAGGTTGGATGACAGGACAAATTTTTTCTGACCTTCTTGTGGATGTTTTTGAAAATGTGTTTAAAAAATATTGCAAGAAGAAGAATATAGATTTTAGGACTCTCCTCATTTTAGATAATGCGCCAAGCCACCCTCCCACTGTTGCTGAGCTTTCTGACAATATCAAAGTGCTCTTTCTACCTCCAAATACAACATCTCTCCTTCAACCAATGGACCAAGGAGTAATAGCAGCCTTCAAAGCCTATTATTTGAGGCGTACATTTAAGAAACTTATTGAAGCTACTGAGGAAGGAAATGATAAGGCCAGTGTTCTTCAGTTTTGGAAAAAATTCAACATCAAGCATGCAATTGACATCATTGTGGAGGCCTGGGGTGAAGTAAGTAAGGACTGCTTGAGTGGAGTTTGGCGGAAGCTTCTCCCAGATTTAATTCATGATTTTACAGGCTTTGATGCATCAGAGGAGCTCCCAAAAATTAAAGAAAATTGTGTTTCTCTTGCAAAGCAAGTTGGCTTTGCTGAAGTGGAAAGCGCTGATGTTGAAGAACTGCTCGAGTCCCACTGTGAAGACCTCTCTACAGAAGATCTACAACAACTTGTTGATTCTGGGAAAATAGAAGATGCCGAAGATGAAGAAGTCCAGGATGCAAAACCACGAGAGCTTCCCACTTCTGTTTTGTCTTCTATCCTGAGGGAAGTTGATACGCAGTTGCAGCGCTTGGAAGACAATGACGACAATGCAGAAAGGAGCAGGATTGCAGTTCGTGGTGTGAAATCTTTTTTGGCACCTTATGAACAGCATCTTTGTGAAAGAAAAAAGACGGCAAAACAGCAAACATTAGACGTCTTTTTTAAGTCAACCCCCAAGAAGCAGACTGAAGACACTGAACCACAGCCATCCACTTCTGGAATTAGACGTTTTTTTCTTCCCTCCCATGCAACCAAAACTGCACCTGATGATGACGATACTGATGATGACGATGACAATTGTCAAATCCTGTCTGCATGACTCCTCAACCTCAACATTAACCTTCTCCCCCATCAAGTTATATTCATATTTTTTCAAGGTAAAGTGCAACATTTACTGTATAATTTCATTATTAGATATGAATGTAACATTTATTTAGATTGTGCTATCCTTTGTGTTAGGCTAACTACGAAATTTTTTTTCGATTTGGAGTAATCTGCACCTAACCCTATTTTCTCCATAAGCCCTGTTATTTCTATTACGCAATTTTCTATAACACGATATTTTACAAGAACACAATTATCGCGTTATAGCAGAACTACCTGTATGTCTAATGCAAAATCCATGATGTTTATATTCAAAATGATCATCATATTGTAAGAATTCCAGCAATGTAAATTATATTCTGGCCGGGTAATTTGTATGAATTTTATGAGCGAAACAAAAAAAAATTATACTTCACGCGTATATGAGTAGATGCACCGCGGAAAGTGAAAGTCCGGTTCTAGCAAGGTACCGCGTAAATGAGAAATCGCGGAAAGTGAAACCGTGTAAAGCGGGGTAATACTGTATATAAATTAAAGAAAATACTTGCAGTGTGTTTAATGTATTACAGTATATTATAAATAAATAAATAAACAAATAAATCGGCAAATCTATTTCAAGTAAATGGAAATATTTTACTCACACCAACATTAGTTCCAGTTAAATAACTGACGCTTAAGTGAGTCACTAGTGTACACCAGCCGGTAAAATTTTATGCCAATACTTGAAGTGAATTGGCATGATTTTAAATAACCAACCATAAATAAATGGAAAAAAGATCAGAGGTGAGAAACATCATATTGTATGTATGTTGTGTTGTCAAAGGAAGAGAAACAATTGAAACTCTGCAATTGTGTGTAAATGAGGCAGAAAGATAAATCAGCAACCGAAGACTTGGTCACAATTTTCGTGATGCCATATGGAAGTAGGGTCTACCATTAGACAATACTGTACATTGTGCTTCCAATATCTTCCCAGGCAGTAGAATCTCCCTGTTTGGTAGCTGCCTAAAACTTTTAGTAATATTACTTTGATACAACATGATAAATTAGACAAACAATGAAAATAAACAAACAAAAGTTATTTACCAAGACCTCTCTCAGAACAGAGGGATGGAGGGGGAGGGGAGATAAGACAGCTATTTATAGCCTGTCTTTGTGCAGGAAGTCGACCACACTAGAAATAATTCATTTAAAATATATTTTTTACATAGAATATTCAGTACATGACTGCGATTATAAAATATTGTGA
>CAUDMG010002056.1:27500-107500 GCA_958450375.1 Homarus gammarus
GGAGTGATTTGCCGTCTGAACGCCAGGGAACTTTTAAAGTGAATGAGAAAAAAGACTCCGAAGCTAAGAGACAAAGCCACAAGAAGCGTACCTACTTGGTCAAGGATAAAGAACAGATTGTTGGACTCACTGAAAGTGGTGCACGGAACATTGATATTGTGAGGAAATTAAACTGTCCTGAGTCTACAGTGCGAAATATTAAGACAAAATTAGAGGAGACCAAGAAGAGTATTGCGCTGGCTAAGAAATATTTCATGAGTGATGGAAATGCGAGGCGAGCTATGAATGATAAAAGTGATAGAAAGTTGATGAAGACATTGATGACATTGGGGAAATGCCTAAAGATGTTGACTTTGAGGGGTTTGATGAAGTGTTAGCGGAAGTGGGTTAACCAGGTGTGAGAGGCCAGCGTGGGGACGGGGACGGAGATGGGGCCAGGGAAGTGGGCGGAGGTTCGACGCAGTACCCTCATGCCCCAGCCTCCGAACAATCATCACACCACGCACCTCAAAAATTCCCCCAAGGTAAGTGTGATACAGGTTGTACCTCTCTAGTCCGGCAACCTCGGGACCTGACCGGTGCCGGACCATGGAAATTCACCCTTTTCCTGGATAGATAGTGACTTGTGCTTATGCTTGGAAGCACTAGCATCACTTTCTCTGCATCATGGTCTCTTTGAAGACATATTGAAGGGTTAAATGTTGTATAGTAGCTTCTGAAATTTCGCGAATTTTTAATTCTTAAAGTATTTTATGGAACACACAAAAAAATGAATAAATAAAAATTTTGACGGCGGAAACTTGAATTTCGACGGGTTTGAACGGCCAGCCAACGTGCAGACAACGTGCATAATCGTGTAAACAGTGTCATTTCTCTTATGTACAAAAGATTCATTATTGTTTATTACTGAATGATTTTTTTATTGAATTAATGTTTATGTGTGCAAAATGAGCAATACATTTCATTAATAATATGTAGAATATTAAAACACACGAGGAAATGACACAGCATTGTTTTCGTTGATTACAAAACCAGTGACTGACCGGTTCTACATATAAAACTGAAGAAAATAAGACCTTGGTTGTAGCTGTAGTAAAATTAATATGGTTGTTTTAACTAATGTCAATTAATGTTAATAAATGGAACAATAGAAGTAGCTAACGATAATGGTAAAGAAAAACGAGAGAGCGCCTATGTAAGTGCGCATGCGCACACGTGAAAACATATCGTCATTACTTTACATATATATATGAAAGCAACACTTATTTACAGTTCATATATATTTTAATTGATGTTTTTGAATTTGTTTTTATTGAATTAATGTTTGTGTGTGCAAAATTAACAATACAATTTATTAATAATACGTCGAATATTAGAGGAGACGAGACGGCTGCCAGCATTGTTTATGTTAAAGCTTACAAAACCTGTGACTGATTGGTTCTACATATAAATCTGAAGAAAATAAGACCCTGATTTTAGCTGTAGTAAAATTAATGTAAAAAAATTAATATGGTTGTTTGAAGTACCTGTAATGTTATTTAATGTTAATAAATGGAACAATATAAGTAGCTAACCATTAATGGTGAAAGAAAAGTGAGACCGTGTATGTAAGTGCGCACATGTGAAAACATATCGTCATTACTCTACATAAGAATATGAAAGCAACACTTATTTACTACTCATATATATTGAAGGGTTAAATGTTGTACTCTGTATACACAAGCAGAGAGAAAGAGCAGCCGAACTGCCGGATGTAAGCAAACCTTAATTTCCCGCGGCTTTTTTTTTTTTAAGGGGATTAGCCCACCCGAGCATAGGTCACTGACCCACATTGGGGCCTGAGGGGCAAAAATTTAATACTCCTGTAATAATAATAATAATAATTCAGATCAGAAAAAAAAAAAAAAAAAAAAAAAAAAAAAAAAAAAAAAGCTGCCTATTTACCTATTGGACAAACTAAAGTCGTTCCGGACCACGGGAGTTTCCCCACCACAGAATGCCGGACTAGAGAGGTACAACCTGTATCACTCAAATTCTTTATTTTGATGATTAGATAACAATTCTTTTTATTTCAGCTAACAAAAAGTGTTAGGAGGTCTTCTAAGGGGAAAAAATAGGTGAAATTCTTGAGGCGACAACACCAATAAGCCATTTTTACATGTATTTTAATGTCAAACAAATAACGTTTTCGCTAATAACAGCATTTTTCAGGCACCTATTAGACATTATTGGCAAGAGCCTACTGTACACGGAAAATTCCAGGGATGGGGGAAGTTTTTTTTTCCGGGTTTGAGACATGAAAATCAGGGCCATTTTCCGGAAATTCTGAGAACATTTTGCCAGTACCCGGAAAATTCTGGAAAATTCAGGGGATGAGGGATTTTTTCTCAGCTTCGAGAGAGATGTCTTGTTATCTGGAAATCTCTCATTCCTGGAAGTGCTCTGCACCAATTGTTCTGGCTAATGGAAATTTCACTATTGAAAGCACTTGTACAGTCAGTTCTCCTATAACGCGATAGTTGTGTTCTTGTCAAACATCGTGTTATAGAAATTCGCATAATAGAAATAACAGGGCTTATGGAGAAAATAGTTAGGTGCAGATTACTACTCAAAATCGAAGAAAATTTAGTAGTCAGCCTAACACAAAGGTTAGCACAGTCTAATTAAATGTTACAATCATATCTAATAATGAAATCATACAGTAAATGTAACACTTTACCTTGAAAAAATATGAATATAACTTGATGGGGAAGAAGGGTGATTTTGAGGTTGATAACATCGAGCTTCTCTTCAAGGGTTATAGCCTTTCTTTTACGATCATCACCGGGAATGCGATCACCAGAAAGCTTCTTGGAGATAGTCTTCTTTACCATATTCACAGTTGTAGTATCTTGCATTATTTAATGGGAGAAAGACAAGCACATGGTCGGTCTGGCTGGGCGTTTATTCTCTGTTCTTGGTTACAACGTGCCTGACACATTTCGTGTTTACACAAGCCTAAACACTTTTTTACTTTGGTAAGAAGTAACATAATATATAATAAATATATTCAATAAAGGCATCATATAAACATACATATACAATCGACCCTCGTTAAAACGGACTAGTAGGGGGGGAAGGGCGTCCGTTTTAGCCGATTGTCCGAATTAACCGATTTAGGGGTTAATATTGCATTATACAGCTATGTGTATGTTTATTTGAGTGCCCCGTCATAGGAGTCCGTTTTCTCTCACTTCAGGACTCCTGAGTCGTCCGTTTTCTCTTAATCTTAGAGTGCACCAGGGACTTTGTTATTTCTTAGTAGTGACACAGAATTTGAAATTGCAACCCCAATTGCAACTGGGACAATCCCAGAACCAGAAATTTAATATGGACAGTTCAGATTTTGTCCGATTTATCCGAAATCCGGATTAAAGGGGTCCGAATTAACGAGGGGCGACTGTATACAGTATATAACACTATTTCTCCCTTTCAAAAGAGAGCATGGCTGCTACAAATCCTAAATAAACAAAACTTACAAAATTACATATGGGAGGGAAGACGGGAATAGAACACAACAAATATAACTTCCTAACTAAACAGTTTTGAAAGGCCTGTTCACAATTCAGGTAATCAGAGGTCTATTTCATTACAGGTCTCCTAACTCTGTTTGATCTTCTAGGACTATTCCCTCCATCAAGTTTTACAGGGGTTTCACTTGCACTCTGTGCATTATCAGTGACAAACATATCATCACTACAATCAGTTGACACAGTGAGTGGATGCTGGGAACATCATCTTTGACATCATCATGATGATGATCATCTGAAACTGTGTCAAGTTTATCATCATGTCCTGGTGCTACATTCATCTCGTCATGTGCCTGAATGATGTGATCCACATGAACATATCTCAAACAGTTACCACATTTCACAAAATATGTCCTAGATCCACATACCTTGTCAATGACACCAGTTATCCACTTTGCATGTACAGTACCATAACCTTTAGCCATATTCCTAACTTTCACCTTATCATTTACCTTGAACACTCTTTCACTGGAACTCTTATCATGATACATCTTTTGTTGAGCTTGTTTCCTCTCTACAACTTCAAACAGACTTGGCTTAACTGAACTTAATTTTGTTCTCAACTGTCTCTTCATCATTAACTCTGCAGGAGTACATCCTGTCACACTATGTGGCGTGGTTCTGTATCTGAGTAAGAAATTTGCTAGTCTGTGTTTCATTGATTTTCCTACAGTTCCTTGAATTACCCGCTTGGAAAGTGCTTCCTTTACAATTCTAACTGATCTCTCAGCTGCACCATTAGAGGCAGGATGATAGGGTGGGGTCAGTACATGCTTTACACTGTTGAATCTCATGAAGTTTTTAAACTCTGATGATTGGAATGGAGGACCATTGTCAGAAACTACCTCTTCTGGTATTCCATGTTCGGCAAATATTAATCTTAATTCATCAATGGCGCTACCAGCATTAGTACTGTACATGTGCTTAACATCAATCCACTTTGAATGACTATCAATTAATACAAGAAATTTGTCTGTTCCCTTATCAAAGAAATCAATGTGTACTCTTTGGAAGGGACGGGTAGGCCATTTCCAGGTTTTCAAAGGTGTGCTGGGTGGCATACTCCTAACATTCTGACAAACAGAGCACTCAAGTACTATCATTTCTATTTCACCATCCAGTTTAGGCCACCACACAAAACTTCTGGCCAGTGCTTTCATAGCACATATACCTGGATGTTCAAAATGCAGTTCATTCATAATTTGCCCTCTAAAACACTGTGGAATTAACACCCTCATACCCCACAACACACATCCCTGTTCTACTGATAATTGACATCTCCTTAAATGATGCGGTTGAAAGTCTAAGGATGGACAAATCTCTGGCCATCCATTTAGTGTATACTCCAGGACTCTTCCTAATACAACACCTTTCCTAGTTTCATGAGCAATCATTCTGGAGGTGACTGGAAAATCTTCTGCTATCATAGTTACAGCATAAACCTTAGGCTCTACTCCATCATTTGATCCACTACATGGCAACTTTGACAAAGCATCTGCATTGGAATGATCATCTGAACGTCTGTACTGTATCTCATATTCATATGCCGACAATATCAAAGCCCATCTCTGCATTCTTGCTGCAGCAAGTGTTGGAACAGGTGATTTAGGACCCAAAATTGCCAAAAGAGGCTTGTGATCAGGTATTAAAACAAAATTCCTCCCATATAGATACTGGTGAAATTTCTTTACTCCAAATATGATAGACAAAGCCTCTTTCTCTATTTGTGCAAAATTTTTCTCGCTTTGGGTAAGAGTTCTCGAGGCATATGCAATGGGTCTTTCTTCACCGTTATCCATTACGTGACAAATGACAGCACCTAATCCATAGCCCGATGCATCACAAGCAAGCTTTAGTGTTCTACTGGTATCCGAGTGGACCAAAACATCAGTACTAGACAGAGCAGCTTTACAATCTACAAATGACTTCTGAGTGGCACTGTTCCATTTCCATGGTATCCCTTTCTTTAATAGTTCATGCAGAGGGGCTAAAACTGATGAAAGTCCACTCAAGAACCTTGAATAATACTGTATCATACCCAGGAAAGCTTTCAATTCACTGACATTTTTTGGAGCAGGTAAATTTACTATGGCTCCTACTTTATCTTCTACAGGTCTCAGCCCTTCTGCATTCACTTTGTAGCCAAGATAAGTTACTTCTTTAGCTAGGAATGAACATTTGCTCTTGTTGAGCCTGACATTGTGTGCCAACAATCTTTCGAATACTGTGGCTAGGGTTTTGACATGATTTTGGATGTCACTGTCAACAATAAGGACATCATACTGAAAACATAACACATTGGGAAGACCCACAAGAATTGTGTCCATGATGCACTGAAATAACTTTGGTGCACTTTTAACACCATAAGGCAACCTTTTGAACTTATACAATCCTTTATGAGTGTTGATGGTAAGGTACTCTTGACTTTCAGCATCAACAGAGACCTGAGCATATGCTTGGGACAAGTCTAACTTAGTGAAAATGGTTCCATCTGTTAGTGCAGCAAACAAATCTTGAGATGTGGGTAAGGGATATTGCTCATCCTCAACAGCTTGATTAATGGTAACTTTATAATCACCACATAGTCTAACAGATTTATCAGCTTAAGGTACTATTACTATTGGAGCAGCCCAAATGCTCATGGTGGTTTTCACAATAATTCCCTCACTCACAAGTCAGTCTAATTCCTCCTCAACCTCACCTTTCAATGCATTAGGAACAGGTCTGGACTTAGCATATATGAGTGTAACATCTTTGTCAATGGTGATATAAGCTTCATAACCCTTTATACCATCCTGTCCCTTTACAAATAAAA
The DNA here is from genome assembly GCA_958450375.1 of Homarus gammarus. Taxonomy (NCBI): domain Eukaryota; kingdom Metazoa; phylum Arthropoda; class Malacostraca; order Decapoda; family Nephropidae; genus Homarus; species Homarus gammarus. Next base: position 33,885 of record CAUDMG010002056.1, read on the forward strand.
TCTTGTATTTTTCAAGCAATTTCTCAAGACCTGGAATACTGTTACACATTCTAACACTATATATCTCCTACCAGTCCATCTCAAGTTCACACAACCAGTTCTTACCAAACAAAGCTGGTCTATTCACATAACTAGCTATAATTAGTGGCAACTTTAAATTCAGATTTTTGTACTTTACCTCACACTCTAATTTACCTTCTGTGTTCAAAATCTCTCCAGTATAAGTTCTCAACTTGACACCTGAGTCTTCTAAAGGCACATGTGCAAATCGTTTCTCATACATATCTTTACTCAATATGGAGAAACCAGCTGCAGTATCCATTTCCATGGTTACAGGTGTGTCATTAATACACAAGTCCACATTATACTACTGGTGTAAATAGTAAACACATGGGCACTCTCATCATTATCAGATCCAAAATTACAAACACTGTCATGAATACTGTTTTTCATTTCCTTCTCTCCACCTTCAATGGCATATACTCTACCTTTATCACTTCTACAGGCAGGAGCAATATGTCCAATACGTTGACAATTGTAACATTTTGAATTCTTGAACTTACACTGAAAGCTTTCATGTTTCCCTCAGCACCTCTTACATTTTAAATCAGCATGTGTTCCTTGTTTTGTGGTATTCTTATTCCTTTTAGCTAAAGTTACTATACACACCGAGCCACTGCTGCTAACTGTTTCACTACCAGCATTGGGAACAAATTCTCTGGTGTTTTTCTCGGCCAATTCCATGCTTGTAGCTATCTGACATGCACTTTCAAAAGTTAAGTTAGTGATGTTCATTAACTTATTCTGTATTTTTTCATAATTCAGGCCTATTACAAACCTGTCTCTTAGAGCTCGGTTCAAGAACTGTCCAAAGTTACAGTGAATGGATAACTTCTTCAAAGCTACTATATAATTACAGTTGGTCCTCGTATTACGCGGTTAATGTAACCCGGAGGGTACCGCGGAAAGTGAGAAACGTGTAAAGTGAATAACATAACATATGGGATTAATTGAAATGGAGTCCAGGCCGATCCCCAAACTCCACTTTTTGACGACACACAACTATGTTGTAGTAAAAATATTATCTTAACTTTATGATGGCATGCACACACAATTAATAATTAAGAGAAATATCAATAATATTAGGTTTTTTAACACTTACATTAGTAGAAAAGATGGCTGGGCACACGGGGATGGGCGGTTGGTTCCGAGGCAGAGGGCAGATTATTAGCCCTCACCTGTATCACTTGTATCAATTGTATCACTATCCACCACAGAGGCTTGCAGGGCCTCTTTGTCAAACCCCCCAAAGTTCATATAAGTCCATATCCTCACTATAATTATCACTATCACTGACTTGGGCCGGCTGTAGTGGGTGGCGGGTGAAGAACTGGTAATGTTTTGATGACTGGGCGACCTTGTGCGCACCATTTTCGCGCCTCTTACACAACATGGCGGGAGGTTTGGATCCAAAAATGGCGCGGCTTGCCAGCCGCTCTCCGCGTAATGGGGTTCACGACCGCGGAATGTAAGAATGTTAGGTTCTGGCAAGGCACCGCGTTAACGGTGAAACGCGGATTGTGGGACCGCGTAATAGGAGGACCAACTGTACTTACTGATTCATCTTTACCTCTATCTCTGGTGCCAAATCTGTAACTTTCAGCGATCTCAAGTGGAGCAGGATCAAAATGATGCTTCAGAATCTTGGTAATCTGAATCAGTGAGGAGTCCTTGGGTTTGTCTGGAGCAAGCAGATTGACCAGAGTTGAACAGACATTAGCTCCTACCTCTGTCAAAAAGATTGCTTTCCTTTTCTCACAATATGATGTGAAATCTTCCTTGTCTGCATCATACTCCCCCAATCGTCGGATGTATCCACTGACGCCAGCCATGGTTACTCTCTTCACTTAAATTCTCCAGGGTCAGAGTAGCCTTCCCTTCAGTGGTCACTATCCTCTCTTCAAGGACTTCACCAACACTTTGTGAATCCCATCCTCGTCGCCAGTGTAGTATCTTGCGTTATTTAATGGGAGAATGACAAGCACATGGTCGGTCTGGCTGGGCGTTTATTCTCTGTTCTTGGTTACAACGTGCCTAACACATTTCGCGTTTACACAAGCCTAAACACTTTCTGACTTTGGTAAGAAGTAACATAATATATAATATATATATTCAATAAAGGCAGCATATAAACATACATACATACATATATATATATATATATATATATATATATATATATATATATACACACCTAGACCCCGACTTACGACGGGGTTAGGGACCCAAATCCAGGTCGTAAGTTCGACATAGATAAAAAGAAAAAAAAAAAAAAAAAAAAAATTTTTTTTTTTTTTTTTTTTTTTTTAATAAAAAATCTACAATGAAATACAGTACTGTAAAAGTAATGAATAATGATGAATGGATACAGTACAGTGAAAGTAATAAATAATAAGGAATGGATACAGTGTGACTGAGCACTTAACCTTTAATGTAGTCAGCTGAATGCACATGGGGCCCCCATAATTTTCTAATTATACATGGAGACTACATTAACTGGAAACGTTTCGGTATAAAAAATGCGTGTCATTTAAAAAAAAAAAAAAAAAAAAAAAAAAAAAATTTTTTTTTTTTTTTTTTTTTTTATCTATATCTGAGGCGGTCGTAAGTCCCGACGGCCGTAAGTCCACATAGTCGTAAGTCGGGGTATATATATATATATATATATATATATATACAGGTAGTCGTCGACTTACGACCTATGCGACTTACGTCCGTTCGACTTTACGACCGGCGGTACGACAGTTTTGGCCCCAGCCTCCTGACGCTGCCGGGAGCTGGAGCCGCGCGCATCCCCGCGCTCAATTACAAACACGCTCGCTGGTACAGCACACTTCCCTCCGTGTCTGTTTGCCTTGTGCCTTTCTTTTGTCTCGGAAATCTTTCTTGAACCACCACCCCCCCCAAGATGTCTACCAAGAGGAAACTGTCTTCATCTACTCCTCAACCTGCCAAGAAGCAAAGAAAGGCCATTGATTTAAACACTAAAATGATGGTGATTAAACAGCACGAAGGGGGTAAGAAAGTGAATGAGATTGCACGTGATCTGACGCTATCACACTCTACTGTGTCGACGATTTTGAAGGATAAAGAAAGGATTCGTGAAGCTGTGAAAGGTTCTGCACCCATGCAAGCGACAGTTATAACGAAGCAACGGACTGGGCCTCTCCACGAAATGGAGAAATTACTTTACATTTGGATGGAAGATCAGATCCAGAAACGGACACCGTTAAGCCTTTTTACTGTGCAGACGAAGGCTAGAAGTCTATTTCAGACTTTGAAGGAGCGCGCCGGAGAAGACTACTGTTACGAACCCCTCCACCGATTGTCTTCATCTACCTACCCAGCACCACGAGCAACGCCATCTAGGGACGAAACACGAGTATGGCTCGTCTTAGTTACCACTCCCGGGTTTCCCTTCTCCATATCCTGGTTGTTGCGTCACTTCCGCCTCAGTCTACTTTGTCAGCTCCAATTCGAGGAGAGGACACACTTCACTCTGGGAAGCGACCACAGGATCACCTATCCTGGAAACCTACGGCACAGTGACTATTTACCGTCTTCTACCATACTCAGCCTTGCTCGTCAGCCATCTCAGCTCCTCACTTAAGTATTTGTAATCTTGTATTGCCTCTTCCCCCTCCACATTGCTTCACTATTGTTTTATGTTTTATTACTATGTATATACTGTTCGTGTTTAGGTTAAGTTTGGTTAAGGATAGCGTATAAGCTGAATATTTTGTTAAGGAATTTATGGTACTTTATTATATACAACGAAAACTCGCATCCTTTGTCTACCCTTTTTTTAGTCCGATTGTCTTTGTTTTTTTTTTGTTGTTACCCGTTGGGATCTGGGTAGACGTATAACTATATTCTAAATCCCCAACTCGTAACAAATGGCGACCGTGACAGGACACGACCTTAAGTACCATCTTCTTTCCTCCCTTGTTACTCAGTGTTAATTACCCCTCCCAGTCACTTCTGTTTACAATTGCTTTACGGTGGTTTAAAGTTTCCTTCATATGTGTGTGCATATATTGGTATTACCGTATAGTAAGAGTGACAGACGTAGGTTAATAGGTTCCAAGTGTCATAAGGCTTACCTGTTATTACACGTGGCAGTCGTGTGGTAAGTCTTATCGAGTGTAGGGAAGAATCCGGATCTGTTTAATGCCGTACCCTCACTCCAGAGTAGGCTGTTCCATAGTTACTAGTTTAGAGTGAAGTGATATCTTGGGACGCCCCTCTCTACCAGGACCCCATAATTATAAAGCCTCCATTATTGTTCTTCTCATTATCTCATTCAGGGTTGTTAATCCGGATCTTTATATAAATGCCGTAATACGCCCTACCTCTTTCAAGTATATCAGGGTTGTTAATCCGGATCTTTATATTAATGCCGTAATACGCCCTACCTCTTTCAAGTATATCAGGGTTGTTAATCCGGATCTTTATATTAATGCCGTAATACGCCCTACCTCTTTCAAGTCTCTTGTCCTTATCTAAGGATCTTCTCGGAAGAACAATAATCATAAGTGTAATTTCCCTAGGTATAACTTGGTTAGTTTCCGGGACTTTCTGGTTATCCACTGCCGTGATATTTTCTAGGGTTATCCACTTATCTTAGCTTTTGACCATTAGTTAATTTATCCTATTTTTCTTAACAATGGCCACCTCAGGTTTTGATCTCCAGGATTTTATTGAAAATCCTTCCGTAGCTAAATTACGTGTTAATATCCTGAAGAAAGAATGGAAAGAAATAGCCAACTATTACAATATCCCATTTTCACAGCAACTGACTAAGGAAATGTTAAAAAATCATGTGATTGAAGTGTTGGTTCAACAAGAAGTTTTAAAAGAATCCGCTGTTGACAGATTAACGCCCATGTCCAAGAAACTTCAACCACTATCCACCACCCCTCCTCACCCAGAAGTTGCCTCAGGTCTGGCTAGCCCTCAAGAAGAAACACAACGAATAGACCCCTTAGAACTAGAACGAGCTAGGTTCGAGTTCCAAATCAAAATGAAAGAACTCGAGTTGGAGCAGGTGGCCAAGTTGGACCCTGAAGAAAGGATGGAACAGGCCAAGTTGGAACAGGCCAAGTTTGAGTACAAGTTGGACCATGAAGAAAGGATGGAACAGGCCAAGTTGGTGCAGGCGGTTAAACTGAAAGAACTACAGGTGAGAGAGACAGAAGTCACTTTAACATCGGAGTTTAAATCAAAAGAAGTGGCATTAAGAGAGAAACTCGCTGCTTTTAACCCTGCTACTGCTTCTTCCCTTGTTCCCGGGTTTGATGAATCCGATATGGACGGGTCATTTAGGACTTTTGAGAAAATAGCCGCGAAGAATGAGTGGCCAAAGGACCAGTGGGTGTCAGTGTTAGTTCCTAAATTATATGGTAAGGCTCGTAGAGTTTATAACTGTTTAGACCAGACTGATGACTATGATAACGTAAAAAAGAATATCCTCACCTCTTATGCTATCACGCCAGATGGATACCGGCAGAAGTTTCGTAAACTAACCAAACCATTTTCACACACATTTGTTGAGTTTGCTCAAGAAAAGCTTAGGTTTTTTAAGAAGTGGTTAGAGGCTACAGAGACCTCCACATTTCAGGATTTGTTAAATTTGGTAGTCCTGGAGGAGTGGAAAAGCAAGATACCATTTCACATCTTGAAGCATGTGGAGGAGCGTGGAGAGGTTAATTTAGGGCGTGCTGCTGAGCTGGCTGATGCGTATGCTTTGTTGGTGGAGTCACTGGGCAGTAGAGAACGTGGTACTTCCCGACATGTTAGGTCTTCCTCTGATGATAACCTTGGGGGCGTGAGTGGTAGGTCGAAAGGTCCCACACCTACTCCCCCCGATGCAACCAAGCTTACTTGTTCTTACTGTAAAAACCCAGGCCATACGATCCAGAATTGTAAACACCCAAAGTGTCGAATTGCTAAAAGTAGTTTCCTGGATCCCAAATCCAAACCAATAGCAAATGCCAATGTGGAAAGACCCCATCAGGATCTCTTCTCTTCATTCACCTATGAGGGAAAAATTTCAATCATAGAGGGGTCTCGTTCTTTCCCTATTCGTATACTACGTGATACGGGCGCAGCACAATCTATCCTCCTGTTTAACGTCATTCCTGATATATCTACCGCATTTACAAATGAGAGTGTTCTAATTTCAGATCTCTCGTCCCATTCTTCCTATCCTTTAGCTAAAGTGCACCTCCAATGTCCCTTGATTACTGGGGAAGTGCAAATAGCCATTAGGAAAGACCCAATGCCTGTGTGCGGCATTCATTTATTATTGGGTAATGACTTGGTAGGAGATCTAGTGGTTCCTAACATAAAGACAGTCGACTCTCCCTTACCTGTCAACTCCACCACTGACCTTAAAGAAACTATTCCTCATCTTTTCCCATCTTGTGCTGTCACCCGGTCACAGAGTGTGCGAAATGGGCCCTCTTCATCTAAAACCACCTCCAATATCTTCCTACCCACAGAAGATCTGTACAATAAGACGATTAGTAAGGATGAGCTCGTTAAAGCCCAACAATCTGATCCATCTTTGAATAAACTTCATCATGCAGCAGTTGAGGGTAAAGATTTTAACACCCTTCCGTGTTTTTATTATCATGAAGGGGTTTTGATGAGGGCCTATAGGCCCCCTGAGCTTGCCCATCTAGACACGTGGTCTGAAATACATCAAGTGGTAATTCCAGCTTCAGTCAGACCAGCATTAATTGCCCTTGCCCATGATGGTATTTCAGGACATTTGGGAATCCTGAAAACATATAAAAAGCTCCTCCAACACTATTACTGGCCTGGACTTAGGAAGGATGTGTCACAATACCTAAAATCTTGTCATATTTGTCAAATGGTAGGAAAACCAAATGAAAGTATACCAGCAGCTCCCATTAAGCCCATCCCAGTATTTTCTACACCATTTGAAAAGATTGTTGTGGATTGTGTGGGCCCATTACCAAAGACTAAGAAGGGAAATCAATTCCTGCTCACAGTTATGGATACCAGTACACGTTATCCTGAGGCTTTTCCCCTTAAAAGCATCACTTCAAAAAACGTAATCAAACATCTTTTGCATCTTTTCACTTCAGTGGGCATTCCTAAAGAGATCCAATCCGATCAGGGCACCAATTTTACGAGCAATCTTTTCAAACAGGTGATGAAAGACCTCAGTGTGGACCATTGTACATCTTCGGCTTACCACCCACAATCCCAAGGTTGCTTGGAACGGTTCCATCAAACTTTCAAATCAATGATCAAAAAATACTGTATAGAACACCAAAAGGAATGGGATGAAAGCATAGACTTGTTACTCTTTGCCATCAGGGAATGTCCCCAGGAGTCATTGGGTTTCTCGCCGTTCGAGTTACTATATGGGAGACAAATTAGAGGACCCCTTAAAATAGTAAAGGAGCAGTGGTTTGACACTCCATCTATTAAGCCCGCAACAGTTTCGCAATACATTGACACTTTACGGGACAAATTAACTGAAGTCCGAACCATTGCTCAGTCAAACTTAAAAAAAGTCCAAGAGAAAATGGTGAAGTCCCAACCTAAATTAGTTAAAAGATCATTTTCTCCAGGTGACAAAGTGTTACTCTTTCTACCCATTCCAGGCTCTCCCCTTAAAAGCAAGTTTACTGGTCCCTATATAGTTGCTAATAAACTATCTCCTCTCAACTATATAGTCCATACTCCTGATCGCAGAAAAGATTCACAACTTGTTCACATTAATCTCATGAAACTTTACCATTCCAGGCAGTCAGAGGAAGACATCCCAGAGGCTGTAAGCCTACCTGTATTGCATACGGTTTTGTCAGGGCCGGAGCCGGAGACAGATGACATGGACCTATTGGAGAATTTAGACTTCCCTCTACCCAAAGAGAACCCTGCTAACAGTCACATACTCAACAATTTGGATGAGTATTTTTCTGTTCTGAATCCCTCTCAAGCAAAAGATCTCACTAAGTTATTATCAACATTTCCTAAAGTCACGTCAGACCTCCCAGGGTTTTGCAATATACTTAAACATGATATTAAACTAATCTCAGATGATGTACAACCCATTAGGCAATCAGCATATCGTCTAAGTCCACAAAAAAAATCGATTATGAAAAAGGAGGTAGATTTTTTGTTAAAGCATAACTTAGCTGAGCCTAGTACCTCCCCCTGGGCTTCACCTTGCCTTCTCATTCCAAAACCCGATGGCACCTTTCGTTTCTGTACAGATTATCGTAAAGTGAACCAGGTCACTGTCTCAGACTCCTACCCTTTACCTTTGATTGAAGATATAATAGACAGCATAGGCTGTGCCCAATTTATCAGTACCATAGACCTGTTGAAAGGCTATTATCAAGTAGGACTCACGGATAGGGCAAAAATAATCTCGGCATTTATAACTCCATTTGGTCTTTTTCAATATTTGGTTATGGCGTTTGGCTTTTCTAATGCTCCGGCCACATTCCAGAGGGCCATCAACTTCCTAATTCAAGACCTAGGTGGGACGTTCGCCTACCTGGATGACCTGGTGGTGGTGTCGGACAGCTGGGACGAACATCTGGTGCGTTTGGAGATACTGTTTGCACGACTGCAAGAGACTGGATTCACCATAAACCTGGCTAAATCTGCTTTTGGCCGGGCCTCGGTGACTTACCTGGGACATATCGTTGGGCATGGTATGGTGAGACCCAAGGACGCAAACGTTGAAGCCATCTTGTCCTTCCCCACTCCAAGGACGAGGAAGGAACTCATGCGCTTCCTGGGGATGTGCGGCTACTACCGTCGGTTCTGCAGTAACTTCTCCAGCGTGGCCGGACCCCTCACAGACCTTACCAGTTCTGCGGTCCCTTACATCTGGAACCAGAAGTGCGACCAGTCTTTCCACCGCCTCAAAGCCTTCCTTGCCTGTAAGCCTGTAGTCCACCCCCCTGACTACACCTTGCCCTTCCATCTGCAAATCGACGCTAGTGGTGTCGGAGTGGGGGCTGTGCTCCTACAACCCGACCCAACCACTGATGTCCTTCACCCTGTGGCATATTACTCCGCCAAGTTGAAAAAACATCAGACCAACTACTCGACCATAGAGAAGGAGGCCCTGGCTCTGGTGTTGGCAATAAAGAAGTTTGAATGTTACCTCCAGTCTTGCCCACAAACAACCCTGGTCTTCACCGACCATAACCCACTCACGTTCATCCAAACCAACAAGACCTCCAACCAGCGAATCCTCCGCTGGGCTCTCCTCACCCAGCCCTATAATCTACAAGTCCGGCACATAAAGGGGGTGGAAAACCTGATTGCAGACTCCTTATCCCGAGCTCCAGTGGAAATGTAGCAGCTACTCTCCAGACGCACCAGGTGATCACCTCCTTCGCGCCCGCGCTACGAAGGTCTTTGGAGGGGGGGTGTGTTACGAACCCCTCCACCGATTGTCTTCATCTACCTACCCAGCACCACGAGCAACGCCATCTAGGGACGAAACACGAGTATGGCTCGTCTTAGTTACCACTCCCGGGTTTCCCTTCTCCATATCCTGGTTGTTGCGTCACTTCCGCCTCAGTCTACTTTGTCAGCTCCAATTCGAGGAGAGGACACACTTCACTCTGGGAAGCGACCACAGGATCACCTATCCTGGAAACCTACGGCACAGTGACTATTTACCGTCTTCTACCATACTCAGCCTTGCTCGTCAGCCATCTCAGCTCCTCACTTAAGTATTTGTAATCTTGTATTGCCTCTTCCCCCTCCACATTGCTTCACTATTGTTTTATGTTTTATTACTATGTATATACTGTTCGTGTTTAGGTTAAGTTTGGTTAAGGATAGCGTATAAGCTGAATATTTTGTTAAGGAATTTATGGTACTTTATTATATACAACGAAAACTCGCATCCTTTGTCTACCCTTTTTTAGTCCGATTGTCTTTGTTTTTTTTTTGTTGTTACCCGTTGGGATCTGGGTAGACGTATAACTATATTCTAAATCCCCAACTCGTAACACTACAGTCAAGAATTTGCAGCAAGTACTGGCTGGTTCAAGAGATTCAAGAAAAGATTTCAATTTCATAATGTTCGAGTGACTGGGGAAGCAGCGAGTGCAGACGAGGAAGGAGCACGCAAGTTTGTTGACAGTCTGGATGAATTGATTACGGATGAGGGATATCTAGCAGAGCAGATATTTAATGTGGATGAAACGGGATTGTATTGGAAACGGATGCCAGAACGCACTTACATCCAAAAAGAAGCCAAAAGCATGTCTGGATTTAAAGCATTTAAGGATAGGCTTACTCTGCTGCTTGGCGGGAACATCGCGGGGTTTAAGCTGAAACCTTTCCTAATCTTCCATTCAGAAAACCCGCGGGCGTTGAAAAATGTAAACAAGCACACGCTGCCCGTTTACTTTCGTTCTAACCGTAAAGCATGGATGACACAGGCACTGTTTGAAGACTGGTTTGTAAATTGTTTTATTCCTCAAGCTCGTGAATATTGTTTGACGAAAGAAATTCCTTTCAAGATTTTATTGCTACTGGACAATGCGCCTGGACATCCACCTCATCTATCAGATATTCATCCGGACGTGAAAGTGATTTTTATGCCGCCAAACACGACTTCAATTTTGCAGCCTATGGACCAAGGTTCAATTGCTACTTTCAAGGCTATCTATCTCCGAACCACCTTTGCCCAAGCCATAGCCGCTATAGATGCCGACCCAGAACTATCGTTGCGTGACTTTTGGAAACAGTACAACATTCTTATGGGTATCAAGAATCTGGCAAACGCCTGGGAGGCTGTGACGGAGAAGTGCATGAATGGCATCTGGAAACAGTGTGTTAAGCGCTATGTTCATACTTTTGCAGGATTTGACAGTGAAAATGAGCTTGAAGTTATTCGGGAAAAAATAGTAAAACTGGCAAAAGATCTTTCTTTGGAATGTGAAGTGGAAGATGTTGAGGAGTTGCTAGACCAAGAATCAGAGGAACTTACAAATGAAGAGCTAATCGAATTGGAAGAAGAAAATGTAGCAGAAGAAGAAAGGAGAGAAGCAACGGATAACGAAGAGGAAGAGGAGCCACAAAGGACGTTCACCACTAAGGGATTATCAGAAGGTTTATCTCTACTAAATAAACTTCTTGCCCATTTTGAAGGAATGGACCCAAACATTGAACGATTTGCAAGGATTGAGCGGATGGCACGCAATTCGTTTCGTCCATATCAAGAAATTTACGAGGAGAAGAAGAAACGAACAATTCAGACAAAGCTCACCATGTTCATGAAAAAAACAACTCCTCCGGCTACCCCAAAGGCTGCCCCAGCTGACGACCCCGACGATCCACAGCCAAGCACCAGCGGCCAATAAGATGTTTTTTGTATGTTTGTATGTTTTGCAACTAAAATGTTTTATATGTTTTGCACCTGTATTTTTTTTTTTTTGTATGTTGTGTAAATAATAAACCAATTGTACTGTAATATGCAGTGATTTACTTAAACCTGACGACCGTAACAATAATGAACAAAGAAAATGTTGATAAAATATGACTTAAAGATGATTACACATTATAATATGCGTAAGGTAATTATAACATAGGCCGACTTACGACCAGATCAACTTACGACCGGTTGGCCGTAACCAATCTCGGTCGTAAGTCGACGACTACCTGTATATATATATATATATATATATATATATATATATATATATATATATATATATATTATATATATATATATATATATATATATATATATATATACTGTACACACACGGTTAACCCTCACTTTACGCGGTTAATGTAACCCGGAGGGTCCCGCGTAAAGTGAGAAACGCGTAAAGTGAATAACATAACATATGGGATTAATTGAAATGGAGTCCGGGCCGATCCCCAAACTCCACTTTTTGACGACACACAACTATGTTGTAGTAAAAATATTATCTTAACTTTATGATGGCATGCACACACAATTAATAATTAAGAGAAATATCAATAATATTAGGTTTTTTAACACTTACATTAGTAGAAAAAATGGCTGGGCACACGGGGATGGGCGGTTGGTTCCGAGGCAGAGGGCAGATTATTGGCCCTCACCTGTGTCACTTGTATCAATTGTATCACTATCCACCACAGAGGCTTGCAGGGCCTCTTTGTCAAACTCCCCAAAGTCCATATAAGTCCATATCCTCACCATAATTATCACTATCACTGACTTGGGCCGGCTGTGGTGGGTGGCGGGTGAAGAACTGGTAATGTTTTGATGACTGGGCGACCTTGTGCGCACCATGTTCGCGCCGCTTACACAACATGGCGGATGGCGGGAGGTTTGGATCCAAAAATGGCGCGGCTCGCCAGCCGCTCTCCGCGTAATGGGGTACACGCACCGCGGAAGGTGAGCATCCTGGGTTCCGGCAGGGCACCGCGTAAACGTGGAAACGCGGAATGTGGGACCGCGTAAAGTGAGGGTTAACTGTATGTATATATATATATATATATATATATATATATATATATATATATATATATATATATATATATATATATATTATATATATATATATATATATATATATAACAACAGTTAATACCACAAAATTGGAGAAATAGTAAGCAAAAATCGTGTTACAGCAAACAAGCATTCGCGTCATACAAATATCGTTCCTCTATTCATAAATCGCATTACAGCCAATTCGCGTTGTCAAAACACGCGTTATAGCAGAACTCACTGTACTAATGAACAATGACAGTTTTCCCAGATAACCTCAAACAAAAGAATATAAACAAAAAGTAGGAATTATTGTTAAAGGGGAATAAAAAAAAAATCCCCCCCCCCTTACAATGGTATTACTGTACAGTAATGAAATGTATAACTTAAAATCTGCACCTCTACACCTGCATAACTGGGCTACTTACTAGAAACTTCAGTCAAGACGGCCTGTTCTGAATCTAACTTTGTCTGGCCATACTTGCTCAGAGGGTTGCACTTGTCTTCCACTGTGTAGGGAGGGGCAGAGCCATCAAACACATAGTCTGTACTAATGTGGATCATTTTACACCCAATTTCATCTGAAAGATAAAATAATAAACATTATTAAATTACACCTTAACCAAATTAATTACCGTCATCACTGAATACCATACCATTTTACATATAATACTGGAAGCAGGTCCTCATGCAATTTCCTTCAATATCCTCATTGCATCACATGAAAGTGAGAGTTGGTCTCATAGGCAGCATATTGGCCTGCTATAGACAGTGTAGATACAGCACACTTTATACTAAGTCTTTGGCATGAAAGGAGGCAGCATAGCTGGCACTGCACTCAACTGCCTTTCCTAACTGAAAAGTTTGAAACTAATTTACACTTGGGTAGACTGGGAGAGGCCCAGGATCAAGTTATGAGAAGAGGAAAGTATTGTGTCCACTTGGCCACCACTGCCATCAACTTCACGTACACATGTACTAATTCCCTTCCTATCCCTCCACTTTTCCAATTCCTGAAAAGAAAGTTATATGGCAAAATTACAACATCTTTTACACAAGGTCACTCAAATAGCATACCAAATGATCAATTTCCAGAATATATTTTTCACTTGGCTTCCCTTGTATATTGCCCACCAAGTGCAGATCCAGGAATATCAAAAGTGGGGGGTCCAAGAAGTTGCCATGTGCACTTAATATTAGGAGTTATTCTGAGGTCAATAGTAAATACTTTTTACTATACAAAAACGCCTGAATACAATTTTCTAGTTAAAGAGGGGATCTGGACACCCCAGGACTCCCATGGATCTGCCCCTGCTCACAGTGTCAAGCTGTACCTTAACTTAAGAATACAGTGCAACCTCGTATAACGTCGTCCCGCTTAACATTGTTTCGGCACTAAGTTGCTAAACTTTAGAGACCAAAAATTCGTTTAATGTCCCGGGGATCAAATACCAAATCGTTTTACGTCATCACAGACTACTTTCTACGGCGCATCACCCGCTCTTGTCTGGCCGCGCTACACTCTCTCGGCTCAGCGCGCTGCCCTCACTCGCGGAACGTCACAGCATCCCCAAGCGACGCCAAGCCAGTCTGTTACAACTTCACATTATTCGTTGTGCTTTAAGTGCTATCGCTATAAAACTGTACTATAACCCTCCAAAATGGTTTCCAAGCGCCAATCAAGTGCTACTGATGCTTAGTGCTACGAAAATGGATGTATTAAGCCGATTTAAAAAAGGTGATAGCGCTGTGGACAGAGCCGCTGTGCTTGGTCTAACCCCAACACCGGTGCGCACTATCTGGACCAACGCTGACAACATTAAGGTTAGTGCTGGAAGTGGTACTACTCTCAGTGCAACTAAAACAACTCGTACTATAAGTACGGTGATAGAAAAAGGGGAAAAGATGCTGGCTATGTGGATGGAGGACCAGAATCAATGCAATGCGCCTGTGAGCCTTATGGTTATCCAGCATAAGGCCAGATCCTTATTTGACAGAAGAGGGTGAAGGATAGAAGGAACAGAACTTTACGACCAGCCGAGGCTGGTTTCAACGATTTAAGCGCAGGTATAACTTCCACAATATTTAGATGACCGGTGAAGCTGCGAGTTCAGATACGGTTGTTGCCGAGACATTCCCGCCAGAATTCAAACGGATTATCCAGGAAGGAGGACACTCATCGAAGCAAGTCTTCTGTGTGGATGAGACTGGTCTCTTTTGGAAGAGGATAACTGAGAGTACCTATATCTCCAAGGAGGAGAAAAGAGCGCCAGGTTTTAAAGCGGCAAAAGACAGCTTGACTCTGCTGCTTGGCGCAAACGCTGCCGGTGACTTCAAGCTGAAACTGATGTTCATTTCTCACGTTGCTAAGCCACGGGCCCTGAAAGGTTATTCTAAGGATCACCTTCCTGTCATTTATAAGGTAAACAAAAAGGCATGGATAATCGGCGCCATATTTAGCAAGTGGTTAAATGTGTCCGCCGTCCCTGCAATGAAAGAATACTGTGCCAAGGAGATCCTTGACTTGAAAATTCTTCTGATCGTTGACAATGCTCCAGCTCACCCTCCCAATCTCGACGACTTGCATGACAGTGTAAAAGTTGTACTCCTGCCTGCCAACACGACAGCACGGATGCAGCCTATGGACCAAGGCGTCATCGCCGCATTCAAGGCGTATTATTAATGCCGTACCATGGCCCAGCTGCTCAAGGCTACAGACAAAGAAAACAAACCCACGATCCGAGAATATTGGTGTGGCTTCAATATTCTTCATGCAATTGACAACATTGGCAAGGCATGGGAAGAGGTTTCAGAAAGTTGCCTGAATGGTGTGTGGGGTAAATTGTGGCCCGAGTGCGTCAACAGTTTTACGGGATTCACGGACTTAGTCCCAGCTGTGAATAGGGATATACTCAGCTTGGCTAAACAGGCAGGCTTTGATGAGCTGGAATCAGAGGAATTGAGGACGTCCTGGCATCCCATACAGAAGGGCTCATCAACAAAGATCTACAACAACTAACAGAACACAGTCCTGTTGAAGACGACGACGACAAAGAAGAACCTCAATGAACGCTAACTTCCAAGAGGATGACAGAATCGTTCAACATGATCCAGCAAGCAATGCAAATCCTTGTATATGATGACCCAAACAGAGAACATAGCTCAAAGGTTCAACGCAGCATTGATGGCAGTCTTGGTTGCTACACTGAGATGTATTAGAAGAAGAAGAGTAGCACCAAGCAGTCAACACTGGATTCATTTGTAAGTCGCAGGACGGCAGAAGCAGCTTCTTCACAACAGTCAGCAGCCAAGGAGGAGCAAATAACAATGGAGGAGGAGCAAACTTCAATGGAGGAGGAGCAAACAGCGGCAGAGGAACCCCAGTCAGCACAGGAGGAGGAGGAGGCAACCGCAGAATCTCAATGACTCACCACACTCCTCTTCTCACGCCCTCCTCCGCTCCTGCCCTCCTCCTCCTTCGCTCCCGCTATACTCCTCCCCTCCCGCCAAACGCCTCCTCCACTTCACTACGTAACCCACTACACACTCGCTCTACCACCTCCACCCATCGGTGAGTACCAATACAAACTTAGTAGTTGTATATGTATGCTCTATTTTCTATAGAAATGGCAATGATTTTCTGTACAGTATATGTAATGTATTTCATGGGGCAAGGGGAGGCTCAGGAACGTAACTCCCGTATTCTATCTATTTCTTATGGGGAAAATTGATCCGCTTAACGTTGTTTCGTAAAACATAGCATTTTATAGGACCGTAACCCCGACGCTAAGCGAGGACTTACTGTACAGGTAAACCCCAATAAACAATGGGCTTAGGTTCCTAAAAGTGAAATAATGTAGATAGGGAGCATTATAACACGGGGTTCAATGGGATAATTTCCCAGCCAGTCCCCAAACACACATGTATCATCAACGAAAAAATCCTACACTTATAAAATCAATAGAAAACAATTAAACAACATTCACCACATCATGAAGAATAACCCTGGTCATCATTGCATGTCCCCTTTGAGGCTAAGGGGACTCTTGTAGGTGGAGTGGAAACAACACTCTGACTCCCACACAGATTCTGGAGAGTCAAGCTTCACCTCAAATCCATGGTTATCTTGGATGCCTTGGCCTTCCCTGACATTTTTAAAGTTACACTCCTCACTCCACAGTCACAAAAACAGAGCAAAAGCATTTGTCACACAAAAACAATGATAACATCCGACACTGTTCACATCATTTTCACAACAACAGATGCGAAGCACCTTACAGTCACAAAAACACAGAAAATATAATTTCACAATCACCAGAACAGTTCAATCTGAATGAGGATGCTGTCCTCTCGCTATGGATAAAAAAAAAACATCGATGATAAGCACAATGAAACATGCTGACCGAAAATTGTGGAGCAATGCAATGGCGGGTTTATGATCAACAAAGAATTAAGCAGAGGGCTGTAGAGAGTAGGTTGGCCGTGTGGCGGCGCACGGATAAGGCAGATAAGTAAAAGGAGAGATGCATGGTGCATAGGGTTAAAAATAGTTTCCTTATAAAATGTCACTGACTTGAAGTAGAAAAATATAATTTGCATTGCTGGAACCTTTGTAAGACAACAATTAATTTGAGTATATACAACCCATAGTTTGCTCTAGAGATAATAAAAATTGAACCAATGAATATCGATGGACATTCAATGAATATAGTTAAGCCTCCAATAATGACGGTTCTACTAACGACGATTCATATTTAAGACCCTGGTTAATTAAGGACCCAAATCAATTAATACCATTACAGTATTACCCCACTTTATGCGGTTTCACTTTACGCGATTTCTCATATACGCGGTGCCTCGCCAGAACCGAACTTTCACTTTCCGCGGTTCATCTACCCATATACGCGTGATGTATAATTTTTTTTTTTTTTATTTAGCTCATAAAATTCATACAAATTACCCGGCCAGAATATAATTTACATTGCTGGAATTCTTATAATTTGATGATCATTTTGAATATAAACATCATAGATTTTGCATTAGACATACAAATTTTAGATCTAATGTTTACTTTTGAGTAAATATGTTATCTTTTGTGCAAAATATATGACATTTATATTCAAAATGTCCCTGGTCTTACAAGGAATCCAGCAATGTCAATTATATTATCCTAACTTTAGTCTGAGGTATCATTTGTTACTAAGAGTTAAAATTAGTTTTTTCACCCAACATTTCTCTGGTAGGGAGGGAAAGTGGAGGGTGGGGAGGAGGGTTGGGACCGACCGACCATCTGGCGCGGTTGGAAGAGGGGGGGGAGGCAAGTTGGGGTACTTTGATTGACAGATAGTGTCGTGAAGAATATTTTTTTTTTTTATTAACTGAAGATATTTGTTTTACCTCATAAAATTCATACAAATTACTGGACCAGATTATAATTTACATTGCTGGAATTCTTACAATATGATGATCATTTTGAATATAAACATCATGGATTTTGCATTAGACATACAAATTTTAGATCTAATGTAATAATTTGGTTTACACAAAGCAAGTATTTTATCTTTTGTGCAAAATATATGAAGTTTACATTCAAAATATTCCCTGACCTGCAAGGAATCCAGAAATGTCAATTATATTATCCTAACTTTAGTCCGAGGTATTATTTATTACTAAACGTTAAAATCTAGTGTTTCACCCAATCATTTCTCAGAGAGGTAGGGGCCAGTGAGTGTCAAAGGGGGGGGGGGGGATTTGAGTCTATTATTTGAATGGACATTAACCTGGCGACTGTATTTCTCTTAAATATTAATTGTGAGCATACCATCATAAAATTTAGACGTTATTTTTAATACAACATAGGTATTGTGTCGGAAAAAGTGGAGTTTGGGGGTCGGGCCAGTCTCTATTGGAATTAATCCCATATGTTCTGTTGTTCCATTTACGCGGATTTCACTTTCCGCGGTACCCTGTGGGTTCAATTGACCGCGTAAATTGGGGTACTACCGTATTTTCTTTGTATTTATGACAAAAATATAATAAAAAATAAAATTAAATAACATTTTCATATAAATAATAATTAAATCTCGATATGTATTGCACAGATAAAATACACAGCTTGCGCACAGAGGCTGCCGAGCTTGTGAGTGGTGAAGCCAGCATCACTAGTATAAACAGTTTTTTTTTTTTTTTTTTTTTTTTTTTTGTAACATGGCCTCCAGCCTCCCCCAATAGCCACACCTTCGCCACCATTTAATTACCTTAATATTAAATATCCTAATACATAAGTAGCTATCCTATCTGTGTTAAATTAGTTGAACCGCAGATCTATGCGGCATTCAGTGACAGTAGCCTCATAGTCAATATCTGCAGCAGTTGTCGGAGTTGGGGCAGAAGCTCTCGTTCCCCTGAGGCAGAGCAAAGCCGACCGAAGGAGAGAGAAAGACAGTCGACATTTCATCCAGGCTGTAACATAACTTCTGGGCTGCTGCTTCTGTTTGGAGATCAACTCTGCGAGTCTGGCGTAGAAACATCTTGCACTTGGTCCCATCCCACCAGGGGTTGTGAACACTAGAGGAGTGAAGCTGCCTTGATCAACGTTTTGAATTCTCTCCCCATATGCCCTTCTCTTGTCCTTCTCGTTCCTCCTATGTGCAGCATCGAGAGCTAGGTTACGGTGACATGCGGCCATGGGATCAAAAATCCTGATGTCGAAGAAAGCTCGCTGTCCCCACTTCCAGAATCCTCGAGCACTGACGTCCACACGGGCTTCGTTAGATGTGTTTGAAGTCCTGTGTTGGAAGATCTCACCATCCAATGAAAGGAGGGTCGGTTCTACCATGACATACCGGCAAATTTCCTTCAACATATTTGCTATGAGATCCCTTACCTCGTCATGCCTCATGCATATGAAGCCCCCCCTTTTTGCACACCATGGCGTGATCGCCATCATAGGAAGAGCCACACACGCATTGGGAGGGCAAACCTTCTACTGGCCGACCGTACCTTAGAGCAATGGCATCTGTAAATTCTTGTTTATTAAGACTGAAGCCATTTGCCCTTATCGGTAACATAGTTAACCAGTTCGAGGCGCCCACCTCCTGCGCTATAGCTACTTTTTTTTTCTTCAAATTTTCTGGTACCTGCAGCAATAGTTGCTGCAACTTATCATTTTGGCAGTGCTGTCGATCTGTCGTAATGGACCTACGAATCTTATTTACTTCGCTGGTATCCACTTCCCCTGTTGCATTCTGGGCAATTATGTGGTCCGTGAGGGCTGCCGTGAGCTTAAGTGAATTTTGATGTTCAGTGGCAGCAATCTCCTCTGGATTTGTTAGTCCCATCCCTCCCAGTCTTGGTGGAAGTGCAAGAAGTGCTCTTTCTGCTGGGGTTAAGTCAGGATGTTTCACTAATTTGGGAATGAACTTGACACTGATAGCTTCTTCCAGAGGGTGGAGGAGGGGTCCGATATCAGGGATAGTACGCATCAGGTAGTTCCAACGATGCTTGACTCCATGGGTGAATGCAGCAAAGGCCACATGTGGCTCTGTGTTAGCAATCTCAGACAGAGCTTGGATTTCACTAACCCACTCATTCACCTTTCCCGCTACGTACTCGGTCTTGAAGTCCGTAGTGCCAATTACTGCACCTAGATGTCTTTGGCGGTCCTTAGTTATTTTGACCTCACTTCCGCCAAAAACCTCCAATGCACGTTCATAATGTTCTGGCTTCACGATGAGGAAGGGCTTGCTGGCGTTTGGATGGTACCCTATTTGTGGACCTCGCGATGTTACCAAGTCCCACCACTTTTTGATGCACTCCACTTTTCCTGCTCCTGTAAGGTCATCAGTATATGCCACTTGTTTGACCCCAGTTGTTTCAAATTTTATTTCTTGTTGGAGCACTGATAGCCCAATTGCATACATTGCCATTGCAACAGGGTCCCCCTGTGTTGTTCCCTCGATTGACTGTAAGATGGTATCACCTCTTAGAGCCTTGTTGTTTACTATGTAGAGGTCTGATGGATTCCTATACGAATTTTCAACATACATCACAAAGCTTGGACACTTGATCTTGATGTTGTGCAGTGCAGCCTTGCGGTTAAGTATGTTGAATGCGTTTGAAGCATCCACCAGGATAACGGCCTCACAATCACACTGCTCAAATATCAATCTCATGGCGTGAATGGCAGCCTCCCCACCAGCCTGGTGGCCAGCACACACTTGTAGGTTCCCTGCTGCTGCCGTGACATCATCCTTTACCACCTCCATTATGCATTTTCCGATGATCCGCCTCAGCACTTCCCCCACCCCTATAGGTATACATCCCGGTTTCTTTTTCAGAGGAATAAGGCGGCAGGCCATCAGGGCCTGGAGGTGATGGCAGCAAGAGGATGCAAGCTTTCTTGCAAGGGCGGCAATGGCAGTGCAGAGATCGCCTGCTACAGGGCCAAACTTGTTTGTGCTGAGGATGACTCTCCAACCGTTTGCATCCAGACCTGAAGGGCCGGCTCCTCCTCGAGTCTTCAGTGCCATTTTCCACACCATCTCTCCTGTTATTTTCTTGAACTGGACAGCATTTGGTGGGATATAGTCACCCTGGAACCTGATGCCTTCGTCTTCGCTTGCAGGGGGATGTTTCTCTTTCAATAGTTTTAATGTCACTCTGTTTATTGGCATCACCCCACCGGAGGATTACTCTGTGAGAGATCTTACCGCAAAAGGCACTTTTCCCACACGCATTTTGTTTCCAAATTTTCTTGCCACGTCATCGATGTTTTGCTTTCCGTCACCCGTAATTTTTAGTCTCTCCTGCAGTGTTCTTGCTTCACATAGGAGATCATCTAGGGCCCCAGTCTGCCACATTGCCAATCTTCTCTTCATTGCTGCCACATTTTCTTTGTGCTTAGCCTTTGTGTGTCCTCTGACAAAATAGATGTGGTATTATTGCCAGTATTTGAAGAGCTAGAGGGGCGAGGAAGCGGTCCCGAGTGTAATCAGTCATGAAGCGAGTCATCTCCCGAATCATTTCTTTGGTGGCCGCACACTTGGGTGGTTCAAATAAGTTAGCGGGCGACCACTTGACATTTTCTGAGTAGGTTTCTTTGATCCATATGTCTGCATTTTCCATCGACATGCCATTCCACTGAGGTGGCTGTCTCTCATTCTCCTCGTGGACACCTGCTACTAAGGGAGCAGCATTTGTTAGTACTACATTTTCAGGTTGAGTAGACTCACTGCTATCATTTCGGATATCATCGGGTAGTTGGGTCCCGGCGATATCCACTGTGGCCACCTGTGTCGGCTCCCTGCGACGTGGGTTCCGACACTGGTCTCGCTTCTTGCAATCCATACACGTGTAAACAGTTGCAGCTTGGCGGGCCTTTTGTTATTGATATTTATATTGATATTGAAAAAGTTTATTTAGCCAAAAGAACACAGATACAGAGTCAATAATAATAACAATATTAACATGGCTGAGCCAGTTGAGAGCCTGTAGGCACCTGATATACAGTCAGTCCCCGACTTACGACGGGGTTAGGGACCGACGACCAGGTCGTAAGTCGAAAATGCGAAAATGATACAGTACATAGAAAATCTAAAATGGGTGTCTCTTTTTCTTCTCAGCACCACAAGAACTCTCACTTTTATGCTTGCCAGCCATTTTAAGGGGAATTGCAAACGAAAAAATTTTCAGTACACAGCACGATCACTAACGTCGGGACTCGAAAATACGTAATTTAAAAAAAAATTTGTACGACTGCAGCGGTCGTATGTCCGGGTGGTTGTAAGTCAAGTAGGTCGTAAGTCGAGTAGGTCGTAAGTCGAGGAGTACCTGTATACTGAACATTTATCACAAGGAAGTATTATGTAACATTTAGTATCAACTGGAATAGTACATAACATGGTGGTAATAAGAACACATCAGAATATTACCATGATTACCTTTTCGATATTTATTTATTTATTTTTTTTTATTATTTTTTTTTTTACAAATACAGTCGAGTCTGGATTTACGTAGTTTTGGTTAACGCGTTTGGTCATTTACGCGGTGCCTTGCCAGAATGAAATGCTTTAATTACGCGGTAAATTTGGTCATTTACACGGGAAGCGATGCAAGCAGGGTGCGCACAAGGTCGCCCAGTCATCAAAACATTACCGAGTTCTTCACCCACAACAGCCGGCCCAAGTCAGAGATAGTGAGGATATGGACTTTGGGGGGTTTGACATAGAGGCCCTGCAAGCCTCTGTGGTGGATAGTGATACAATTGATACAAGTAATACAGGTGAGGGCCAATAATCTGCCCTCTGCCTCGGAACAAACCCCCCATCCCCGTGTGCCCAGCCATCTTTTCTACTCACGCAAGTATTAAAAAACCTAATATTATTGATATTTCTCTTAATTATTAATTATGTGTGCATACCATCCTAAAATTAAGATGTTATCTTTACTACAAGCTACGTATTGTGTCAGGAAAAAGTGGAGTTTGGGGGTCAGCCCAGTCTCTATTACAATTAATCCCATATGTTCTGTTATTTCATTTACGCGTTTCTCGTTATACGCGGGTCTCAACGGGTTCAATTGAACTCGTAAATGAAGCCTCAAATGTATATGTATATGTATATATCTTGATAAAATCACACGGGAAAAGGGAAACAACAGAGCACCTTAGCTTTCGTCTTTATTCAAGACATCTTCAGAGGCAACTGGATTACATGGACAGAGAGAGGCTTAAATATACAGGGTGACCTTAAAAACATGAGGTCAGGTCATAATGATGTCATCCACTAATCCCCACACCAACACACAAGTAGAGGAGCATAAGAGAAGGGGAGTGACGTGACTAGTCAGGTCAGGTCAAAAATAAGGGACCCACTAAATAACTATCATACATCTAGATCAAAGGTTTTCAAAGCATTTTTAACCTTGGCCCACTGACAAATAAATTTATGTAACATATCATCAGTATATATATATATATATATATATATATATATATATATATATATATATATATTTTATGAAAATCCACAATGAAAACGTGGATAAGATAAATCTTGATAAAATCACACGGGAAAATGGAAACAACGGAGTACCCATTTGAATTTTTAGACAAACTTAATAATATTGTCCCTAGTATCACGTTCAAAATTGAAAGAGAAATAAATGAATCCCTTCCATTTCTTGATATGCTTATCATGAGAAATGGCCAAAACTATAAATTCAAGGTATATAGAAAGCCCACACAGGTAGACAGTTTCATTCACTTTTTATCGAATCACCTTGAGTCTACCAAATTGTCAGTTTTTTCTGTTATGTTCCTAAGATGTCTGCGTATTTGTGACTCTGAATTTATTGACGATGAATTGAAACACATTCGTTCTATTGCACATAAACTTGGGTACCCTTCTGTGTTTGTTGATCGTTGTTTTAATAGGGCTAAAAAATCCTTTCATTCCTCTCAAACCAGACAAGTTCCTACACTTAAGAATATTTTGACTCTGCCCTATCGTAATGAATTTGTCCCGTTAGTTCGGTCCCTCAAGCTTCTAAATATTAATGTTGTTTTCAAGTATGACTCAACCATTACTAATATGTTAATAAGGAATAGCCCAAGTTTGAATGTCAATGGTAGTGTTTATTGTATTCCATGTAGCAAATGTAATTGTAATTATGTAGGTCAGACAGGAAAAACACTGCAGCTTAGAATCAAACAACATAAGTATAATATTAGAACTGCATCTGAAAGCAGTGCCTTGTTCGTTCATGTTAGGAATAATAATCACCCCATTGCTTGGGAAAAAAGCTTAGAAGTTTTCAAATCATCTTGTGTCACAGAAAGACTTCTTGTTGAAGCTAGTTTGATTAAGGAATTAAAATCAATAAACCTTAGTGATGGTCAGTTCAAAACCGATAATATGTTACATAAATTTATTTGTCAGTGGCCCAAGGTTAAAAATGCTTTAAAAACCTTTGATCTAGATGTATGATAGTTATTTTGTGGGCCCCCTTTTTTCTGACCTGACTTGACTAGTCACGTCACCACCCTTCTCTTAAGCTCCTCTACGTGTGTGTTGGTGTGGGGATTAGTGGATGTCATCATTTTGACCTGACCTCATGTTTTTTAGGTCACCCTGTATATTTAAGCCTCTCTCTGTCCATGTAATCCAGTTGCCTCTGAAGATGTCTTGAATAAAGACGAAAGCTAAGGTACTCCGTTGTTTCCATTTTCCCGTGTGATTTTATCAATATATATATATATATATATATATATATATATATATATATATATATATATATATATATATATATATATGCTGATAACCACCAACCGTTGTGTGCCATTTAAAGATTAGTAGGGTCATTACCTAATTACCTGACCATTGTGGACCTGGTCTCACCCTCCTCTGTATATATTCATCTTGTTTTGCATTACTCTATCTAGTCTGTACTCACCCCTGAAGATGTGAATTACACGAAAGCGCTTGGGAACTTCGTGTTTTCTTCTTTCCTGGTGGTTATCAGCATATACCTAGATCACGCGCACCTACAGTGATTTACTTGCATATATATATATATATATATATATATATATATATATATATATATATATATATATATATATATATATATATATATATATATATATATATATATATATATACAGTCAACCCTCGCTTTACGCGGTCCCACATTCCGCGCTTCCACGTTTACGCAGTGCCCTGCCAGAACCTAACGTGCTCACATTACACGGTGCATGAACCCCATTACGCGGAGAGTGTCCGGCGCGACGCAATTTTTAGATTCGCCCCACCCGCCTGCCTGCCTGTGCTCTCGCCTCTCCCTCCTCCTCCTCCCTCCCTCCCTCCCACCTCCCACCGCCTGGGCAAGCCGCGCGGTAAGGTTGCGCATTGTGTGTCTTTGTTGCGTTATCACTGACGTCATATGACGTATCGGACTGTGATTGGCCATGCATCCCTACCCCCCTCTGCTGCTACCTGTAATTGGCTTAAAGTATTATGACGTGTCCACCCGGGGGAGAGAGGGAGGGAGGAAAGACGACGCTTGAACTAGCCGCGGCAGTTTCATCCCTCCAGGCCAGACCGTGGAAGCGTGTATCCATTGTTCTGTAAAATGGCTTCCGCCGGACCACCACCCCCAGAGACAAACCTTTCCTTACCTGGACCCAGCGGCACTAAGCCAAAGAAGACATGACGTTCCTTAAGCTACGAGGTGAAGTACAAGATCATCCAAGAGTTGGAGAAAGGAACAATGCAGGTTGATTTGGCGCGCCAGCATGGTGTGAATGAATCTACGATTTGAACAATAAAGAAGGATGCAGCCAAAATAAAGAAGCACATGAAGATCACAAAGTCTACAGGTGCTTCTATGATCAAATATTTTCACAACCAGGTGCTTCTCAAGACAAAAATTACTTGTGAGGTACTTGGTGCGTCAGGCACGACGGAACATGGCGGTCGACACGCGCTCTGTTAAGGACTACGCACGTGAACTGTACATCGCAGTGGCACGAAAGATGGGAATTACAGAGCCCAAACCCTTTAATGCTTCCTGTGGGTGGTTACAGAGGTTTAAGAAGAGGAACAGGATCGCCAATATAAACATTGGTGGTGAAGAAGCGAGTGCTGACCGTGCTGCGGCTTGGGAATTTTCTCCGTTTTTATGTGAGATTATGGAGGAAGGACAGTACAGTGACGACCAGGTGTTTAACATGGACGAATCTGGTCTTTTCTGGAAAAAGCTATCTTCCAAGTCCTTCGTTGTAAAGAATGCCAGCAGGATTCGGGGCCGGAAGATGCAGAAGGACGCATCACCGTCCTGTTTACCACCAATGCCTCCGGTACCTGTAAGCTCAAGTTATCGGTGATCCACACAGCACGCAAGCCGCACGCCTACAAAACCATGGACATGACCAAGCTAAATGTCCACTGGCTGACCGCACGTAAGGCGTAGATGTTCTCTACACTGTCCCTGGTTTGATGAATGTTTTGTTCCCGATGTAAAGAAATTCTGTGAGTGACAGAATGTGCCATTCAAGATTTTGTTGCTGCTGGACAACGCACCAGGACACTCGCCCCTACTGTCAGATCGTCACCCCAACATAAAAGTGGTCTTCCTTCCTCCCAACACTACGTCTATATTACAGCCCATGGACCAAGAGTTAATCTGTAATGTAAAAGCTGCATTCTCTACGAAAAAATTCAAACTCCTGAACGACTACACCAACACCAGGGAAGAGTTGCGTAACCTGAGTGACACCACCACCGATAGCAAGAGCGAAGAAGATGAGGATCAACAGTTGGCACAGCAAAAAATACTGTTCAAACAATTCTGGAGAGTATTTAACATCAAGAAAGCTGTGGACTTCTTGGTGGAGTCATGGGATCAGCTGTCTATTGCTACAATTCGTCACGCATGGAGACATGTGTTGAATGGAATACCAGGTGAGAGGAGGAGTCAATCTGTGACTGGTGGGTTCAGACTGTTGCAGTATCAGTGGACCTTGCCAGAGAAGCTGCGCAGACTGTTACAGTTCCAGGCTTCTCCAAGACCACCAACGACGACATCCTGGAGGTGATCAGAGATCCTGAAGTGACTGCCGACGAGATGTTGGAAGAAGATCACGTCAGTGAAGAGGAAGAAGAGGGTGCGTCATTCTCTGAAGAACACAGTTTAAGTCATAGTGATATTAACGGTGCCATGGAGTGTGCAGAGAAAATGAAGTCCTTCCTTTCCCGCGACAATGATGATGACTGCTATGAAGTCTTCCATACCCGGCTGGTGCAGGCTATGGAGCCATACATCACGGTGTATCAAGACAACATAAACACCAGCCGTCAAAAAAAGCTTAACCGAGTTCTTCGCCCGCAACCCACCACAGCCAGACCAAACCAGTGATAGTGACAGTGAAGACGACTTTGAGGGATTTGTCAGGGAAGCCCTGACAACTGTAAGTGAGTGATGGTGATTCACCTAGTAATGGTGATTCACTTGAGGGCCAGTAATCTGCCCTCTGCCTCAGAACCAGCCACCATCCCCGTATGCCGACCCATCTCTTCTACTAACGTAAGTGTTCCACATAACTTTTAGTTTTTCTAACCTAACCTTTATTTTTCCTATGTTAACCTTTATTTTTCCTAACCTAACCTCTTCTATATTACTTGTTTTTTCATACCATCATAAAGTTAACATAAAATTTTTACTACAACAAAGTTGTGTGTCGTCAAAAAGTGGAGTTTGGGGGTCGGCCCGGACGCTATTTCAATTAATCCCATATGTTATGTTATTCACTTTCCGCGGGACCCTGCGGGTTACATTAACTGCGTAAAGTGAGGATTGACTGTATATATATATATATATATATATATTATATATATATATATATATATATATATATATATATATATATATACACCTAGACCCCGACTTACGACGGGGTTAGGGACCCAAATCCAGGTCGTAAGTCCGACATAGATGATAAAAAAAAAAAAAAAAAAAATTTTTTTTTTTTTTTTTTTTTTTTTTTTTTTTTTTTTTTATCTATATCTGAGGCGGTCGTAAGTCCCGTATTAGGGTGGTCCAAAACTATATGGTAAAAAATATAAGTAGTAATATATTGCCTCCACAAGCCTTAAAATTGTCCATTTGGTTCATAGATAAGGTCTGTAAAATTTTATCCATATTCATTAACATTTAGAGGTCAATCCATTTTGCATATTATACTTGTAGTGTAGGACTGAATTTTCTTGTCCGCA
The DNA here is from genome assembly GCA_958450375.1 of Homarus gammarus. NCBI lineage: Eukaryota > Metazoa > Arthropoda > Malacostraca > Decapoda > Nephropidae > Homarus > Homarus gammarus. The sequence goes on from CAUDMG010002056.1 coordinate 62,211, forward strand.
TGATACAGTCTTAATATACAGGCCGAAGCATGTTTGGAAGCAATTAAATCATGGAATGTTGAGAAATTGGTTAAAGGACTTGTATTTGATACTACTGCTTCCAATACAGGATTACATCGTGAAGCATGTGTCCGCATTGAAGATGAACTGGAACAGGAACTTGTTTGGATAGCATGCAGACAGCATGTGCTAGAAATTATGCTAGGCGATGTCTTCAGTTTGATCTGTGGGTCAACTGGAAGTCCTGAGACTATTCTGTTTAAGCGCTTCAAAAAGCAGTGGAGGTCCATTTCGCTCAATGACTTCATTCCAGCACCAGAAAGCATGTTTGAGGACCCAATGCTTCAAATTCTAAGGAAGGAGTTGCTTGAATATTTGCCAGTAGCCCTGCAGGATAATCAGCCACGAGATGATTATAGGGAGTTTCTAGAACTAGCTCTTTTGTTTCTTGGTGGACTGCCAAGTAGTAAGGTTTCCTTTCGAGTTCCTGGTCCTACACACCATGCAAGATGGATGGCAAAAGGAATCTATGCTCTCAAAATCTATCTGTTCAAACATCAATTCACATTATCAACACGGGAAGAAAACAATATCACACAACTGGCTTTGTTTGTGAGCATAATGTATGTGAGATTCTGGCATGAAGCACCAATGGCTGTTCGAGCTCCATTCAATGATTTGCAGCTAATGAAGGTTTTAAAGGAATATCCTCATGAGAAAGTTGCACACGCAGCACAAGCAGCAATTAGCCGACATCTCTGGTATCTATCAGAACATCTTATCGGTCTAAGCTTATTTGATGACAGGATCGATACTGAAACCAAGAAGAATATGGTACAAAACTTCCAGTGCCCAAAGAAACAGGACTTTTCAAGGCGTATTGTCCTATCTGATGAAACTCCTATCAGTAATGTGGCCTCATTTGTTACTGAGCGTACATTAGATATTTTTTATGTTCTTACACTAGATGGCAACGAAAGAGCACAACTGTTCTTGAGTAAGGATCCCAAAACATGGAAAGACGATGAAGTGTTTATCACAATGAGAGATCGTGCGATAAATATGAAGGTGGTGAATGACAGCGCAGAGAGGGCAATTGCTCTCATAGAGCGTTATAATGAGTCTATAACGCAAAATGAGGACCAAAAGCAGTACCTTTTACAGGTTGTTGCAGCTCATCGCAAGAAGTTACCAACGGCAAGCAAAGCTGCTATGATGAAGGGATACAAATAAAGAATGTGTATTGGTGTTCTAGAGTTATTTAATTTGTAATTTGTAAAACTTATAATTGTATTTTGCTGAATAAAGACAATGTGTTTATAATGTGTTTATCTAGCCCCGAAAAATCCTTATTACGTACTAAATGGAAAAAAAAGAGGACATTGGATTGACCTCTAAATATGCTTTAAATGATCCAATTTTTTTCTGGGATGCATTTTGTACCTAATGGACAAAAATAAACCTTGTGGAGAAAACGTATACAAATATGTGATATTTTGGACCACCCTAATATATATATATATATGCAAGTAAATCACTGTAGGTGCGCGTGATCTAGGTATATGCTGATAACCACCAGGAAAGAAGAAAACACGAAGTTCCCAAGCGCTTTCGTGTAATTCACATCTTCAGGGGTGAGTACTCACCCCTGAAGATGTGAATTACACGAAAGCGCTTGGGAACTTCGTGTTTTCTTCTTTCCTGGTGGTTATCAGCATATATATATATATATATATATATATATATATATATATATACAGGTAGTCGTCGACTTACGACCTATGCGACTTACGTCTGTTCGACTTTACGACCGGCGGTACGACAGTTTTGGCCCCAGCCCCAGTGTAAATAATAAATCAATTGTACTGTAGTATGCAGTGATTTACTTAAACCTGACGACCGTAACAATAATGAACAAAGAAAATGTTGATAAAATATGACTTAAAGATGATTATATTATCATTACACATTACAGTATAATATACGTAAGGTAATTATAACATAGGCCGACTTACGACCAGATCAACTTACGACCGGTCGGCCGTAACCAATCTAGGCCGTAAGTCGACGACTACCTGTGTATATATATATATATATATATATATATATATATATATATATATATATATGTATATATATATATATATATATATACATACAGTCATGCTCCGGTTAACGTCCAACTGAACAACGTCCGATCACATATACGTCCATGGCCCATGAAAAAAAAAAAAAAAAAAAAACCTCACACAATCACCAACACCTCCCTCACCCCACCACTAAGACCTCCCTCACACCACCATTAACATCTCCCTCACACCAACATCTCCCTCACACCACCACCAACACCTCCCTCACCCCACCACCAAGACCTCCCTCACACCACCACCAAGACCTCCCTCACACCACCACCAAGACCTCCCTCACCCCACCACTAAGACCTCCCTCACACCACCATTAACATCTCCCTCACACCAACATCTCCCTCACACCACCACCAACACCTCCCTCACCCCACCACCAAGACCTCCCTCACACCACCACCAAGACCTCCCTCACACCACCACTAACATCTCCCTCACACCAAGACCTCCCTCACGCCACCACCAAGACCTCCCTCACACCACCACTAACATCTCCCTCACACCAACACCCACACCTCCCTCACACCAACACCCACACCTCCCTCACACCAACACCCACACCTCCCTCACACCACCACCAATACCTCCCTCACTCTACCACCAACACCTCCCTCACACCAACACCAATACCTCCCTCACTCTACCACCAACACCTCCCTCACACCAACACCTCCCTCAAACCAACACCTCCCTCAAACCACCACCAACACCCCCCTCACATTACAACTAACATCTCCCTCACACCAACACCTCCCTCACACCAACACCCACACCTCCCTCACACCAACACCCACACCTCCCTCACACCAACACCAATACCTCCCTCACTCTACCACCAACACCTCCCTCACACCAACACCTCCCTCAAACCACCACCAACACCCCCCTCACATTACAACTAACACTTCCCTCACACCAACACCTACTTCACACCAACACCTCCCTCACACCACCACCAACACTTCCCTCACACCAACACCTACTTCACACCACCACTGACACCTCCCTCACCCCGGTCACTTCTATAAAATTTTATAAGCAAAAAACAAAAACTCAACCTAAAGGACATAAATTAACAATTAAATACTTCACACCACAGGTGCCAACTATCAAACATGTCACTGTCACTCCTCCCTCCTTCCATCCCAACCCCCCCCCCCTTCCTTCCAGTGAAGGTTTCTGGTTATACAATAGGCTTTAAGTTTGTATCTTATATAAAATCACAGACTAAAGTTGGGAGAATATAATTTGCATTGCTGGAATCCTTGCAAAACAGCAGATGATTTGAATATAAACATCATATATTTTGCACAAAAGATAAAAATTTTGCTCTGTAATAAAATTCTTAAATTAGATCTAAAATTTGTATGTCTAATGCAAATTAGAGCTTGTTTATATTGAAATTAATCGCTGTCTTGTGGGGATACCAGCAATGGGAATTATATTCTCCCCGGTCACTTCTATGAAATTTTATGAGCAAAAAACAAAAACCGATTTAAACATAAATAAACAAATAAATACCTTCGCAGTCAAAGTACACCTCACTTCCCACTCCCTCCTCCCTCTCCCCCATCTGCCCAGCCATGGTTTTAGGCTTACAGTTTTATCTTATATAATATCTCACACTATTTAGACCCCCCTCTTCCCACGCTCGCTGGCTCCTACCTATCTGAGAAATGTTTGGGTGAAAACACTAGATTTTAAGGTATAGAATAAATAATACCTCAGACTAAAGTTAAGATAATATAATTGACATTGCTGGATTCCTTGCAAGGCCAGGAATATTTTGAATATAAACATCATATATTTTGCACAAAAGATAAAATTTTGGCTTTGTAATCAAAATTCTTAAATTAGATCTAAAATTTGTATGTCTAATGCAAATTCCATGATGTTTATATTTAAAATAATCAAAATCTTATAAGAATTCCGGCAATGTAAATTATATTCTGGCCGGGTAATTTGTATGAATTTTATGAGCTAAAACAAATATCTTCAGTAAATAAACAAATTATTATTCACCCAGACACTATCCGTCAATCAAAATACCCCACCTCTGCTCCCACCCCCTCTTCCCACGCTCGCTGGGTCCCTCCCTACCAGAGAAATATTTGGGAGAAAACAGTATATTTACATTTTTAGTAATAAATAATACCTCAGACTAAAGTTAGGATAATATAATTGACATTTCTGTATTCCTTGCAGGTCAGGGAATATTTTGAATGTGAACTTCATACATTTTGCACAAAAGATAAAATATTTGCTTATTTTCATGATCGCCTTAAATTACATCTAAACTTTGTATGTCTAATGCAAATGTTAAGATGTAAATTATATATTTTATGAGCTAAAAACATATATATCTTCAGTAAATAAACAAATTATACTTCAACCGCGTAAATGAGTAAATTTACCGCGTAAATCGGGCATCCTGGTTCTGGCAAGGTACCGGTAAGGTACCGTGTACATGACCAGCGTAAATGACCGAACGCGTAAATGAGAACCTAGTAAATCGAGGTTCAACTGTACTGTATTTCATTTTAGATTTTGTTTTTTTTCATTTCCGACTTACGACCATTCCGACTTACGACCTGGATTTGGGTCCCTAACCTCGTCGTAAGTCGGGGAGGAGTTGTAATGTAAAATTACCGAAAATCATAGAAAATGGTGAGAAAATCACTCCAAAGCTTTCTGCTCCGGGCCCTAGGGACAAAGGTTCTCGGCGTTATGAAATACTGCACCATGTTTAGCCGCATCCTCACATGGATGATGTGTGGGTGGGTAGACCAACTGCTTAGGTAACACAGGATCATTTTGCTCTTGGTCTATTTATAATTACTCTGCAAACATAAATATTTTGCAAATGGCGCGAATTGGCAAAACCGTGAATAGTAACTTATACTACCTTAGTGCACAACTGTAAGTATACCTGTACCAAACAACTGACCAGCCACAGCAGTACTCATCCCCTCTTTTAACTTATCTAATAATAAAACTTTCTTTGTCAGGTTCATCACTGACTTCTGCATTTTACAATTCACTCCACTAGCATCACTAGCACTGACACTAGGCAGTCTTTCAGGGGCCATTTCACACAGAAAAACTAAAGTTTTGAAAGTACAACACGAGATGCTGTGTGGGGTGACACGTTGTGGTGCGAGAAAACGCTTGCAAGGTAGCCACCATAGCCACCATCTGCTTACCGCGAATTGTCGAAATCCTGAATCGCAAACTTACAAATGGCAAGGGTCTACTGTAATACAGTAATAAATAAATGTAACTGCAAGGTGAACTGACGAGGTCTGACAAAGTGAGAGGAGAGGTGACAAGTCAGGTGGTGAGACAGAGGGTGAGGTGACAAGTCAGATGGTGAGCAAGGTGGTGAGGTAGTAGGTGAGGTGACATGCCACATTAACAGGACTACTAAGCTATTTTCTTATAATATTTTAATTTATAATTTAGATTTTAAAATTAATTAACACAAGATGGCTCAATTTGACAACTTCTGCACTTATGACAACTGATCAGTGAATAAACCAGGGCATATGGAGATGCATTATACACTACAATAATATTTATTAAGTACTAAAGACAGATCCTGTGGTAAGCACCAACCCTCTTGAGCAGTGACAACAATGGTGTTTGAGAGATGGTGAGTGCTGGCATTAATTTTAGGGAGATTGATTGATTGAGATCTATTGATAGTGGTAATTACATCCCTAGTGACATAACAGCTTAGGTCATATTTTGTTTACGTGCATATACAGTCAATCCTCATATTACGCGGTCCCGCATTCCGCGTTTCACCGTTAACGCGGTGCCTTGCCAGAACCTAACATGCTCACATTCCGCGGTCGTGAACCCCATTACGCGGAGAGCGGCTGGCGAGCCGCGCCATTTTTGGATCCAAACCTCCCGCCATCCGCCATGTTGTGTAAGCGGCGCGAAAATGGTGCGCACAAGGTCGCCCAGTCATCAAAACATTACCAGTTCTTCACCCGCCACCCACTACAGCCGGCCCAAGTCAGTGATAGTGATAATTATAGTGAGGATATGGACTTATATGAACTTTGGGGGGTTTGACAAAGAGGCCCTGCAAGCCTCTGTGGTGGATAGTGATACAATTGATACAAGTGATACAGGTGAGGGCCAATAATCTGCCCTCTGCCTCGGAACCAACCGCCCATCCCCGTGTGCCCAGCCATCTTTTCTACTAATGTAAGTGTTAAAAAACCTAATATTATTGATATTTCTCTTAAATTATTAATTGTGTGTGCATGCCATCATAAAGTTAAGATAATATTTTTACTACAACATAGTTGTGTGTCGTCAAAAAGTGGAGTTTGGGGATCGGCCCGGACTCCATTTCAATTAATCCCATATGTTATGTTATTCACTTTACGCGTTTCTCACTTTCCGCGGTACCCTCCGGGTTACATTAACCGCGTAATATGAGGATTGACTGTATATCTTAGTATTCTTACGTGCAATGGAAGCAATGAGTGCAGAGGTCTTCACGTTGAGAAGCACTGTTTCTTCATATTTATTCTCCACAATATCTGGGAAACGCTGGGCTGCAGCATGGATTATAACATCAGGCTTTTCTTCCTTAATTAGGGTACTTACATCTTCTTCATTTGTCAGATCACACCTTCTTAGCCCAGGACCCACTCTGTAGCAAGAAAAAACACGAGATTCAATTTACATAAACCTTTTCTAACCAAGTTGTTTGGGGGGTCTGGACTAAAACAGTAATTATCCTCAAAATAAAAGATGGGCCTAATCTTCTGATCATCATCTTTTCCAGTCACAATTCTCAACAGTAACCTTTTGGATGTGGCCTTCGTTTCCAAGCAATATTCACAATGAACATTAATTCTCCAGTAAAATATGAAAATGGTAGCTGGTCCCTTTTTCAATACAAGTACTTTTTTATCAAGGCAAAACCATAAAGATTCCATATCTAGCATTAATATTTCTTAAAAACAACATCTAACAGAAGGGGAAAAATATGAAGAAAAAAATCAAAATTAAATACAGGTTGACCCTCTTTTATCTAGCAATCCATCGACCGATAACTCTCAATTAACAGCACTTTTATAGAAAAAACAGTCTCCTATAAATCTCCAAATTAACAGTATGTTCAACTGCCATATAGTTGTCCAGTTGGCCACACACCCAGTTCTAAAATTATTTCATGACAGTGAAACAATAACCAATCCATAAAATAACAATAACAGCAGTTAAGGCTTTCTTGTTCTTCTTCAGGGAATGTATGGTTGATTCGGGGCAGTTGAACCTACGCATGATTTCACAGGTACGAGCACCATTTTTGATAATTTCAAGCATGTCTCATTTCATTTCAAGGGTGTATTTCCGCAAGGGGGTCACCCTAACGATAGTCACTCTTGGCTTGGCGCTTTCCTTGTTGACCTTCTCTACGGCCATCATTACCACCAGAACCGCTCCCGACAATTACATTACGCACTTCACTCATCGTTAATACACAAGAATCGCTAATATACAAGAATCGACAATACAGTCATGAGCCGGTTAACGTCCTAGATATGTTCTTGGAAACGTGACGTTAACCTAAATGGACATTGTCCGATCATCACATAAACTTTGCATTTATACTTACGTGTATGTGGAATACTATATCCGTACATATACACTCTTACTCTTAAATCACTACTGTAACGTGATACAGGTGATTAATTTTTATCTCTTGTACAAAATAAATGACGTTTATATTCAAATTATTCGCTGTCTTACAAGGATTCCGGCAATGCTAGGCAGATGGGAGGGAGGGAGGGAGGGAGGGAGGGGGGGGAAGGAGGGAGGGAGCATGGGGAGGAGGGGAGCGGGAGGTGAGGTGGTACGTTTGTCAGTTGGCGCCCGAGGTCTAACGCGTGTCTATTTATCAATCCTTAAGTGACTAAGCTTCTCTCTTATAAAAAGCCAGTGAAATGACCTGGGTGAATATAATTTACATTGCTGGGATTCTTGTAAGATAGTGATTAATTTGAATATAAACATGCTATAATTTGCACTAGACCGAACAATTTTAGTACCGTAATCAATTTAGTACATGTACACTCCAGCTTTGCACTAAGGTCATTTATTTCTTTTACGTTTCTTTTAGTATGGTGTGTGCATGCAATGGATGAAAATAAATGAAGAAATTTATGTAAATCTACCCAAAAATAGTTGAAAACTTTATATTATAAAATGTACTTCAGTACTGTACACTAATGTACTAAAATTTTTATCTCTTGAACAAAATATATGACGTTTATATTCAAATTATTTGCTGTCTAGCAAGGATTCCAGCAATGCAAATTATATTCTCCTAACTTTAGTCTGAGATATTATATAAGATAAACACTTTAAACCCTAACAAACAACCAAACTTTTGTCTGGGAAGGCACCAGGGGGGGGGGGGGGACGGAGCGTGGGAAGAGGGGGGGGGAGGAGGGAGGGAGAGAGCGTGGGAAGAGGGAGGGGGAGGAGGGAGGGAGAGAGCGTGGGAAGAGGGAGGCGGGGGGAGGTGAGGTACAGTTGAACCTCGATTTACGCAGTTCTCGTTTACGCGTTTGGTCATTTACGCGGTACTGCCAGAACCAGGATACCCGATTTACGAGGTGAATTCACTCATTCACAAGGGTGAAGTATAATTTGTTTATTTACTGAAGATATATGTATGTTTTTAGCTCATAAAATATACAATTTACATTGCTGGAATCCTTACAAGATGGTGATCATTTTAAATATAAACATCTTAACATTTGCATTAGACATACAAATTTTAGATGTACCGTATACAGTCGGCCCTTAACATACGCGGGGGTTACGTAACAGAGATACCCGTGGATGTTAAAAATCCGTGTATATGTGCTGCGCCCCCCCCCCCCCCCCAAAAAAAAACCTGGTCCCCCATGTCCTTATTTACCGTATACTGTATACCTGTGTGTAGTTCAAGTTTTTAAGACCAAATTATTTGGCAAAAAATTGGGGGTCGACCTCTAAACGGGTAATAGTTTTGTTAGGTTGAAAAATATTTACCTGTAACTACCAGTAAACAATGGAAACAATGCACCAACACACCACCAACTGTGAATGTCGGTACAGTTGCCAGGGCACACCTCTTGCGTCATCATTGCAAGCCCAAAGTAGCCAAATCCATGGTATGGTAGCACAGGACGATGTAAAAACAAAGTATTCATTTATTAAAGTTTATTTATAGATACTGTACATAAATTTTTGTTCATTACATCTGAAACATCAATCTTTGTTAATTAAATTTGAAACAAAAGAAAACTACGATACCGTATTTTCATTAAAATATTACATCACAAGTATATTTTACCTTAACTGTGACTGAATGAATATAAGTATTCCCAGAAATAAATATGGAAATATAATATTTTTGCTGGAATGACGTACATATTACAGTGGAAAGATGAAAACAATGACTTTCGCTTTCTTTCGTTATTCAAAAGATTTTACCGTAATCGCTTTTCGAAAGGTTTTCAGTTAAAAAACTGTTGTACTCGTACTGTATTACAATAATATTCTATCCTATCATTAGCCTTATAATCCCACAATTGAAAACCATTCGAAAAGCGATTACGGTAACATCTTTTGAACGAAAGAAAGAGAAAGTCATTGCTTTCGTCACAATTTTATCCCACTTTCCACTGTAATACGTACAGCATTTCAGCAAAAATATTACATTTCCATGTTCTCAGAAATAAATGGTAGTTTTGTTGAAACGTAATGTACAATATTTAATATTAAAATGCAAAAATAGCTATAAAAACAATTAATACACCCGTAATGTACTGGTTGGCATCTCCACTCGTCCCTGCTCCTGCGTCCAAGGTCACCACTCCTCCTAACTCACTCCCTCCACACCGTCACTACTGCCGACACCGAACACAAATGTTTTGTGAATAACTGCACCTCCACTTCCTATGTACAGTACTGAACTGTACTGTGCTGTGCATTTTTACAAACAATAAACATGGCAAGAAAAGCTATTAAAAAAAAAGAGATAAAAATTTAACTTTACTGTACAGTACCTATCCTCGGCGACAGGACGGGGGTCATCGGGCTCATCGTCACTCAATTCCATAATGGGTGGTGAAGTGGGGGCGACGGTGGATTCAGCTGCTTCCTCACTGCATCCAGTGATTGATGGTGTTAAATCTCTCCTTCGGTGATCAAAGAACATGGTGATGGGGAGTTGTCGTCTCCTTTTTTCATTTCTTCCATGATGTTTTTGTATGGAGCAAAAACGTCATCCATCCCTCGCATGAATTTCAGGGCACGCACCATGGAGGGGTCCATACTATAGGTCAGGTTTTTCAGTGCCTCAATATTCCTGGTCATCTCCCCCAACTTCTCCAACATTATTTCTTGGTGCTCTTCCTCATCCTCTTTCCCTTTCGCTTCCTCTTCCTTGCCTGAGTCTACTAACTCCTGTAGATCCTCCTCGGTCAGCTCAGTGTCGTGCTCTTCAATTAGCTCCCTAATCTCGTCCTCTGCCATGTCCTGGAAGCCTTCAGCAGCCACTTTCCTTGACAGTGCCAGGGTCTTTCTGAATATTTTCATTAAAATCCATCAAAATCATTTTCCTCATCATCGTCTTTAGCACCAAACAGCTCCTCCCAGTCTTCTCCTTGAACAGGGCTAGAGGGTACGTGTTTTTCGAATCGTTTTCAATTAAAAAAATGTTACAGCATATGTATATTTTACCTAAACTGTGCCTGAATGAATATATTCTCAGAAATAAATAGTAGTTTTGCTGAAACGTGATGTATTTCAATGTAAAATAGGATAAAATACATGACGAAAACAAAAGACTTTACCTAACCTTCCAATGTTCAAGAGATGTTACTCGTTTTTTTAATAGTTTTCGGTTAAAATACTGTTATATTACAATGATATTATATTCATACTGTGCTTGATATACTACATTCACGGAAATGTAATATATTTTTGCTGAAATGACGTTCGTATTAGTGGAAAGTGGGGTAAAATCGTGACGAAAACAATGACTTTCGCTTTCTTTCATTCAAAAGATGTTACCGTAATTGCTTTTCGAATGGTTTTCAGTTAAAAAAACTGTTGCATCACAAGTGAATTAGGATAGAATATTATTGTAATACAACAGTTTTTCAACTGAAAACCATTCGTAAAGCGATTACGGTAACATCTTTTGAACGAAGGAAAGCGAGTCATTGCTTTCGTCACTTTCCACTGTAATACGTACGTCATTTCAGCAAAATATTACATTTCCATATTCTCAGAAATAAATAGTATTTTGCTGAAACGTAATGCATTTCAATGTAAATTAGGATAAACTACATGAAAACAAAAGACTTTACCTAACCTTCCGAAGTTCAAGATATGTTAAAATTCATCACGTTTCAGCAAAACTACAATTTATTTCCGAGAATATACTCATTCAGGCACAGTTAAGGTAAAATATACATGTGATGTAATAGTTTTTAACTGAAAACGATTCGAAAAACACGTGTACCGTCTAGCTGATACGCAACAGCTGGTGGTGCATCATGCGTCGTTGTAAACAATAGGAGGTTGAAGTAGATTACCAGGTATTATATTAAGTGTGAAATATCGAAAAGGTTTTTATTACCGGTATTTTTTGTAGATCAATGAGAACTGTGATACCGTATATGATATGATAAGTTAGCCTGTGCTAAGAACCTCAACATAGACTACTGAAATCACGTTGTAAGTGCATAATATGGACACGAAGTAGTACCTTAAGCTGTGTATTCTTATATTACTCTATTAATTATGTATAGTAAAGTATTACAGAACATGTATTAATCCTATGTAATATTTCCATTAATTATGCACCATGTTATGTATGTGAATTACCATATTTACATTTTATGTATTCAGCTTGTGAATGCTGGCATCTGTACATGCCAGCGCGGAGTGATACAGAGAGTGCAGATCGCTAGTCCTTAGGGTGTGGAAGCCCTCTGTCTATTGTTCCCTCTGTATATCTCCCATACGAGAATAAGAACATATTTTCAAGATAACAAGTGTTTGCCTATACCCTCCGTAGTGCAGAACATTTTGGGGGTATCAAAGACAAACATAGATGGCGCAGTGAGATTTCTCAGTGAGATTCAGAGTGAATTCAGCCTTCCCGCTGGACTGTGTTAATGGCGTCTCGTCTTCAGCTTTGTCAAGGATTGACAGCCAGACTACAAACCCCAGGACTTACAGTGTTGTGTAGTGCTATGCTGTGTACAGTGCTGTGCTGTGAAGTGAAGTGTTCTGTGAAGTGCTGTGTTGTGTACTTTAATCAGAATTGTCTGTGCAAACTGCAGTCGGATGACTGACGGAGCTGCCCAGCAGTACAACCCCTCCTGCCTACGGTCATTGGGTGACTGAGCAGAAAGCAAACTTTGGTTCCGTTGCAACTTGCGCCGAGCTGCCTCTACGTCTGGCAGAACGCCAAGCCTCCCGGCAACGAGCCATACACACACACACACGCACTCACAGGCCTACTTTATATTAAATTCTTGCGTATTACTTTAGATCTTCTGTAATTCTGTGCATAGATTACGAGGGGTTGACCCGGTCTCTTGCACAGATAGAGTACAGAAGCAGTCGGCATGTCTCACAGGGATCAAAAAGATACCCTGGACGATGGGGTTATGAGTTTAACTTTGGGATATCTCTCCCCACCCACACTCAGGCCCCACGCTCCCCACAGTGACAACGTCCAATCACCCACAGAATCTCCTCGTTCGTTGCGAGCAAGCTCTCCTGTGGTGCCTGCGTCCAAAGATCTCCTTCAACTGATTAAGTGGATGAAAACTTCTCGACACCAGGACTATGTTGCAAGGAGAGAAGAGGAAGAAATTCGGTACAGAGAGTCTGAAAGACAATGCCACGAAGATGAACAAAGACGCAGAGAACCAGAAAATATACGTAGAAGTAAGGATGACTTGAGAAGAAGAGACGATCAAGCCAGATTTGAAGTCTTGATTTCCCTGTTAGCCTCCCCACAACGATCTACTATATAAGATTCTTCTGTCACTACTAATGCTGATACGACTAGAGGTACTGGTACCTCATTTCCGAGAGTCGGTTCAACAATTCCTCAATAGGCTGCAGCACAAACGCCTCCCTCTCTGAAGTCTGACGCTTCTTATCAGATATTTCGGGAATGGCGTCGATATTGGCAAGACTATGCAACAATGGTTGACCTGTCAAGTTTACCACAGCCTAAACAGATGATACAGCTTCGTATGTGCTTGTCCTTAGAGACACAACGTACTCTCGAGCAAACACTTCAAGTGCTTCCTACGACAACTCTGACTGTAGAGGCCGTGCTTGACAAGTTACAGGAACATGTTAAGGGACAGTGCAACGAAGCACTTAGAAGAAGAGAACTCCTCCAATGTAAGCAGCTTGATGGAGAATCTTTTGATGCATTTTTTGTAAGACTGAAAAGATGTTCAGAGGAAGTTGATGTTTGTCCCGGAAATTCTCAAGTTTGTGAAGAGACACAACTCAAGACAATCATTTTAATGGGTATTCGAGATGAAGAGCTAGTTCAGCGTCTCATTTCACTTGACCCCACTTCCTCCCTTCAAGATGTTGTTACAATATGGTGAGCGTACGAGGCCGCCAGGTGTGCGACTTCAGCTTTACGCTCCCAACCTGACCAGGTGAGGGCGGTGTCTTCCTACAGAAAGGGTAAGAAGCAGCAAGGTAACCCCATCCCACACCCTCCAGCTACACCTTCAGCAGCAGCTTTGTGTAACAGCTGCGCGAGACAGCATGATGCCTCCCAATGCCCAGCTGCTCAAAGAGTGTGCAGAAGTTGCGACCGCCAGGGTCACTGGGCTTACACAGTCAAGTGCCCTGCTAGCAAAGTTCAGTGCAGACTTTGTGGTCGTGTGGGCCATTATGACAAATGTTGTCGTAAGAAGACACAGAAAGGACACCACCAAGGATCCAAGAAGTCATCCTCAGGTAGTGCTGGCACGCCCCCTCCTTCTGGCAAGCATCAAGACGCTGTGTCCAGTCATTCCTGCCGTCATGTACATTGTTCCACAGACACGTCGCCCCAGCACATCAGTGTCGTCATTTCTTTCTCACGGTAACTTGTCATCCAGTCTTCAGATGTTACCTGACACCGGAGCTGACGTCTCAGTAATTGGTCCACAACACTTAGCAAGTTTGGGAATACCCCAGAGGAACCTACAGCCCCCTCCTCAGGCAACGAAACTGACAGCTGATGGTTCCAAGATGGCTCCAGCTTTGGGATCTTTCTGGGCTACCCTTACCTTTGGTAAGCAGTCTTGCTCAGCCCGGATTGATGTTCATGATGGGATCCCGACTCCGCTTTTATCATGTGGCCATTGTCAAGAGTTGGCCATTATTTCCAAGGAATTCCCCAAACCTATTTTAAAGGTCACCCATGTCAACAGGTTAAAGGAACTCCATATCTCTACTAACACGTCCCCTTCTGATGCAAGAGCTTACCTTCTCAAGGAGTTTGCTGACGTGTTGGTGACGAAGAAATCTTTATGATCCACACCACTCAAGCCAATGGTGGGTCCACCTATGAAGATTCATCTTAAGGATGGTGCCACACCTTTTGCCATCCACACCCCTCGTTTGATTCCTCACGCCTACAAGGAGCTAGTTAGACAAGAGCTTGACTCCATGGTTGCTCAGGGAATCATCAAGCCGGCCGGAGACGAACCTTCACCTTGGTGCCACCCTCTCGTCCCCGTCGCCAAACCTCGTGGTGGAGTACGGATCACCACCGATCTGTCAAAACTTAACCAGCAAGTTTCCCGTCCAGCCCACCCTTCACCCACACCCTTCGCAGCTGTTCGAAATGTGGACCCGAAGGCGAAGTTTTTTTCAATGATGGACGCCTTATGTGGTTATTGGCAGATCGAGTTGGCCGAAGAAGACCAGCATTTGACTACATTCATCACACCATATGGAAGATATCAGTATTGCAGAGGCCCCATGGGATTTGCCGCTACGGGCAATGCGTTCTGCCAACGTGGTGACACGGCCCTTCAAGGAGTCACGAATTGTGTCAAGGTGGTTGATGATATTTTACTCCATAACGAAAACTACTGTGCCCACCTCTCCCAAATATATGACGTTCTCACCAGATGTCGAAAGTACGGGATTACCCTCAACGCTGACAAGTTTGTAGTCGCCGCACCATCAGTGAACTTCTATGGGTACACTCTCTCAGCATCAGGTATCGCAGCTGACCCCGA
Source organism: Homarus gammarus (assembly GCA_958450375.1). Lineage (NCBI taxonomy): Eukaryota > Metazoa > Arthropoda > Malacostraca > Decapoda > Nephropidae > Homarus > Homarus gammarus. The sequence goes on from CAUDMG010002056.1 coordinate 77,659, forward strand.
GAAATTAAGCGAAATCCGGGATTTTCCAACCCCTGCCAACCTGACAGACCTCCGCTCATTTTTGGGTCTGGTCAATCAGCTGGCTGAATTATCACCTGACATCTCTGCCGCAGCCCAGCCGTTACGTCCCCTGCTGAGCCCCAGGAGGACATTCCTGTGGGCCCCAGATCATCAAGAGGCCTTCCAGTGAGTCAAGCAGGCCCTCTTAAGTCCACCTGTCCTCGCCTGTTACAACCCAGCCCTACCCACCGTCCTCCAGACCGACGCCTCCAGACTCTACGGCGTTGGTTACGCCCTTCTGCAGGACCATGGCGGTGGACAACTCCGCTTAATTCAGTGTGGATCCCGGTTCTTGACTGACGCCGAGACCCGATATGCCACGATTGAGCTGGAGATGTTGGCTGTTGTCTGGGCGATGGCGAAGTGCCGCTTCTACCTGATAGGACTTCAGCACTTCACCCTCTTCACTGATCATCGCCCTTTTATACCTATAATCAATCACTGCTCTTTGGATGCAGTAGAGAATCCTCGCCTTCAACGTTTGAAAGAGAAGCTCTCGCATTATCTCTTCACGGCTGTGTGGCGTGCAGGTAAGCTGCTGTGCATCCCGGATGCCCTGTCCCACGCCCCTGTCAGTCGCCCCACCCCAGAGGATGAGATGTTGTGTTCTACAGCTGCCGCATCCCTCAAGTCAGTAATCTCATTGAAGGCCGTCTTCACATCAGAAGAGTCTACAGCACCGGATGCAGACAAGACCCTTGAAGATCTCTGCACCTCAGCCCGGGCCGACCCTTCCTACATCCGGCTCGTCGACTGTGTGTCCCAGGGATTTCCATCTAACCGATACGACCTTCATGAATCGCTACTCCCGTACTGGAAGATACGCGAGGACCTCTATTGTGACGGAGACCTCATCTTGTATGGTCCACGAGTAGTCATTCCTGCTGCCCTACGCCGCCGCACCTTGACCCGCCTTCACGACAGCCATCGAGGAGTGGAGGCCACCAAGCGACGGGCGAAGCAGACTGTATTTTGGCCCGGAATCAACGCGGACATTGCAAGTACCGTCCGTGCCTGTGAGCCGTGCCAGATTCTGCAACCCAGCCAGCAACAGGAACCTTTAATGTACGACGATAACCCTTCAAGACCCTTCGAGTCTGTGTCGGCCGACTTCTTTGCAGTGGTAGGGAAGTCCTTCCTCGTCATTGCCGACCGATTGTCTGGATGGCCTGTTGTCGTCCCCTGTCGTAGTGATACAACGGCTACTGCTACCATCCGGAATTTCAGACATTACTTCAGAGAAGTTGGTGTTCCCCTCCGTCTCAGGACTGATGGAGGACCCCAGTTCACCAGCCACGAGGTCCGTGACTTCATGGACCGTTGGGGAGTCCGTCATGCCGTGACCTCGCCCCACTACCCCCAGGCGAATGGACACGCTGAAGCCGCAATCAAGACTGTTAAACACCTGACCCTTAAGGTGTCACCCTCAGGAAATATCGACTGCGAGGATTTCGATCGAGGTTTGTTGGAGTTACGCAACACCCCGAACTTCACCGGACGCTCCCCAGCACAGGTTCTATACGAACATCATCTCAGGTCTTGTGTTCCTGCCCACCCGAAGTCTTTATCTCAAGAATGGCAAGCCAAGACTGAAGAATGTGACCGCCGTGCAGCAGAACGAGCCGCAGATGTCGCTGCTCGGTACGACTGTCATGCCCGCCCCCTTCCCAGGTTGAGTATCGGCCAGCAGGTCAGGATTCAAGATCCGGTATCTCACCGCTGGGATGAGGTTGGGGTTGTCATGGGTATTGGCCGGTCCAGGGACTACCAAGTGCATTTTCCTAGTGGTAGAGTATGGTGGAGGAACCGTCGTTTCCTCCGACCTGTGGAGCTGCCAAGTGTTGACCCTTCCCCAATAGAGTCCGCTAATGCTGATGTCTTTACAGTAAATCCATCCCCACCTTGTGTTTCTGCCCCGGTACTCCGTAGGTCCGAGCGACTCAGAAACAAAAGGTCCGCTCAAGATGAAACTATGAGCGTATAGGAGGGAGGGAAGTGTATAATATGGACACGAAGTAGTACCTTAAGCTGTGTATTCTTATATTACTCTATTAATTATGTATAGTAAAGTATTACAGAACATGTATTAATCCATGTAATATTTCCATTTATTATGCACCATGTTATGTATGTGAATTACCATATATACATTTTATGTATTCAGCTTGTGAATGCTGGCATCTGTACATGCCAGCGCAGAGTGATACAGAGAGTGGAGATCGCTAGTCCTTATGGTGTGGAAGCCCTCTGTCTATTGTTCCTTCGGTATATCTCCCGTACGAGAATAAGAACCTATTTTCAAGATAAAAAGTGTTTGCCTATAGTGTCGTGAAGAATATTTTTTTTTTTTTTTTTATTAACTGAAGATATTTGTTTTAGCTCACAAAAGTAATACAAATTACCTGGCCAGAATATAATTTACAGTGCTGGAATTCTTACAATTTGATGATCATTTAGAATATAAACAAAGATTTTGCATTAGACATACAAATTTTAAATCTTTTAAATGTTTTCTTTTGTGCAAAATATATGACATTTATATTGAAAATATTCCTGGTCTTACAAGGAATCCAGCAATGTCAATTATATTATCCTAACTTTAGTCTGAGGTATAATTTATTACTAAACGTTAAAATCTAGTGTTTCACCCAATCATTTCTCAGAGAGGTAGGGGCCAGGGGCCAGTGAGCTGGGAAGAGGGGGGGGGGGGGATTTGAGTCCATTATTTGAATGGACATTAACCTGGCAACTGTATTTCTCTTAAATATTAATTGTGTGAGCATACCATCATAAAATTTAGATGTTATTTTTACTACAACATAGGTATTGTGTCGGAAAAAGTGGAGTTTGGGGGTTGGGCCAGTCTCTATTGGAATTAATCCCATATGTTCTGTTGTTCACTTTACGGGTTTTCACTTTCCGTGGTACCCTGTGGGTTCAATTGACCGCGTACGTAATCGGGATACTACTGTATACAGCATATATAATAAAATATCATTTGCTTTTCATTTAGTGTTTAATTTTCTTTGTTTAAAGGACTGCACAGGTAGTCATTTTCTGTTAAACTTATACAGCAAATATATCCATCAGTTTTCAGGCGTTTTCGAAAATCCGGCGCTCCACAGGTCCAGAGGTTCCCGGATTTTTGATAAGCCACCTGTAATGCAAATTATATTCTCCTAACTTTACTCTGAGATATCATTTATTATTAAACCTGTAAGCCTAGTGCTTTTCCCCAAACGTTTCTCGGGAAGGTGGGGGGTAGGGAGGGAGGGAGGGAGGAGTGACAGTGACTTGTTTGACAGTTGGCACCTGTGGTGTGAAGTACTTAATTGTAAATTTGTGTCCTTTTGGTTGAGTTTTTGTTTTTTGCTTATAAAATATAATAGAAGTGACTGGGGTGAGGGAGGCGTCAGTGGTGGTGTGAAGTAGGTGTTGGTGGTGGTTTGAAGATGGTGTGAGTGTTGGTGTGAGGGAGGTGTCGGTGGTGGTGTGAGGGAGGTATCGGTGGTGGTGTGTGGGAGGTATCGGTGGTCGTGTGAGGGAGGTATCGGTGGTGGTGTGAGGGAGGTATCGGTGGTGGTGTGAGAGAGGTGTTGGTGGTGGTTTGAAGATGGTTGTGAGTGTTGGTGTGAGGGAGGTGTTGGTGGTGTGAGGGAGGTGGTGGTGGTGTGAGGGAGGTGTTGGTGGTGTGAGGGAGGTGTTGGTGGTGTGAGGGAGGTATCGGTGGTGGTGTGAGGGAGGTGTTGGTGGTGTGAGGGAGGTATCGGTGGTGGTGTGAGGGAGGTGTTGGTGGTGGTTTGAAGATGGTGTGAGTGTTGGTGTGAGGGAGGTGTTGGTGGTGGTTTGAAGATGGTGTTGGTGGTGGTGTGAGGGAGGTGTTGGTGGTGGTTTGAAGATGGTGTTGGTGGTGGTGTGAGGGAGGTGTTGGTGGTGGTGTGAGGGAGGTGTTGGTGGTGGTGTGAGGGAGGTGTTGGTGGTGGTGTGAGGGAGGTATCGGTGGTGGTGTGAGGGAGGTGTTGGTGGTGGTTTGAAGATGGTGTGAGGGGTTGGTGTGAGGGAGGTGTTGGTGGTGGTGTGAGGGAGGTGTTGGTGGTGGTGTGAGGGAGGTGTTGGTGGTGGTGTGAGGGAGGTGTTGGTGGTGTGAGGGAGGTGTCGGTGGTGGTGTGAGGGAGGTGTTGGTGGTGGTGTGAGGGAGGTGTTGGTGGTGGTGTGAGGGAGGTGTCGGTGGTGGTGTGAGGGAGGTGTCGGTGGTGGTGTGAGGGAGGTGTTGGTGGTGGTTTGAAGATGGTGTGAGTGTTGGTGTGAGGGAGGTGTTGGTGGTGGTGTGAGGGAGGTGTTGGTGGTGGTGTGAGGGAGGTGTTGGTGGTGGTGGTGTGAGGGAGGTGTTGGTGGTGTGAGGGAGGTGTTGGTGGTGGTGTGAGGGAGGTGTTGGTGGTGGTGTGAGGGAGGTATCGGTGGTGGTGTGAGGGAGGTGTTGGTGGTTTGAGGGAGGTGTTGGTGGTTTGAGGGAGGTGTTGCTGGTGTGAGGGAGGTTTTGGTGGTGTGTGGGAGGTTTTGGTGGTGTGAGGGAGGTGTTGGTGGTGTGAGGGGGGTATCGGTGGTGGTGTGAGGGAGGTGTTGGTGGTGTGAGGGAGGTGTTGGTGGTGTGAGGGAGGTATCGGTGGTGGTGTGAGGGAGGTGTTGGTGGTGTGAGGGAGGTATCGGTGGTGGTGTGAGGGAGGTGTTGGTGGTGGTGTGAGGGAGGTGTTGGTGGTGGTGTGAGGGAGGTATCGGTGGTGGTGTGAGGGAGGTGTTGGTGGAGTGAGGGAGGTGTCGGTGGTGGTGTGAGGGATGTGTTGGTGTGAGGGAGGTGTGGGTGTTGGTGTGAGGGAGGTGTGGGTGTTGGCGTGAGGGATGTGTTGGTGTGAGGGAGGTGTGGGTGTTGATGTGAGGGAGGTGTGGGTATTGGTGTGAGGGAGGTGTGGGTGTTGGCGTGAGGGATGTGTTGGTGTGAGGGAGGTGTGGGTGTTGGTGTGAGGGAGGTGTGGGTGTTGGTGTGAGGGAGGTGTGGGTGTTGGTGTGAGGGAGGTGTGGGTGTGATTTGAGGGATGTGTTGGTGTGAGGGAGGTGTGGGTGTTGGTGTGAGGGAGGTGTTGGTGTTGGTGTGAGGGAGGTGTTGGTGTGAAGGTGGTGTTGGTTTGAAGGAGGTGTTGGTGTGAGGGAGGTGTGGGTGTTGGTGTGAGGGAGGTGTGGGTGTTCATTTGAGGGATGTGTTGGTGTGAGGGAGGTGTGGGTGTTGGTGTGAGGGAGGTGTGGGTGTTGGTGTGAGGGAGGTGTTGGTGTTGATGTGAAGGTGGTGTGAGGGAGGTGTGGGTGTTGGTGTGAGGGAGGTGTGGGTGTTGGTGTGAGGGAGGTGTTGGTGTGAGTGAGGTGTGGGTGTTGATGTGAGGGAGGTGCTGGTGTTGATGTGAGGGAGGTGTGGGTGCTTGTGAGGGAGGTGTTGGTGTGAGGGAGGTGTTGGTGTGAGGTAGGTGTTGGTGTGAGGGAGGTGTTGGTGTTGATGTGGGGGAGGTGTAGGTGTTGGTGTGAGGGAGGTGTTGGTGTGAAGGTGTTGGTGTGAAGGAGGTGTTGGTGTGAAGGAGGTGTTAGTGTGAAGGAGGTGTTGGTGTGAGGGAGGTGTTGATGTTGATGTGAGGGAGGTGTGGGTGCTGGTGTGAGGGAGGTGTGGGTGTGAGGGAGGTGTGGGTGTGAGGGAGATCTTGGTGATGGTGTGAGGGAGGTGTGGGTGTTGGTGTGAAGGTGGTGTTGGTGTGAGGGAGGTGTGGGTGTTGATGTGAGGGAAGTGTGGGTGTTGGTGTGAGGGAGGTGTTGGTGTGAGGGAGGTGTTGGTGTGAGGGAAGTGTTGGTGTGAAGGTGGTGTTGGTGTGAAGGAGGTGTTGGTGTGAGGGAGGTGTGGGTGTTGGTGTGAGGGAGGTGTCAGTGGTGGTGTGAAGGAGGTGTTGGTGTGAGGGAGGTGTGGGTGGTGGTGTGAGGGAGGTGTGGGTGGTGGTGTGAGGGAGGTGTGGGTAGTGGTGTGAGGGAGGTGTCGGTGGTGGTGTGAGGGAGGTGTCGGTGGTGGTGTGAGGGAGGTGTCGGTGTGAGGGAGGTGTGGGTGTTGGTGTGAGGGAGGTGTGGGAGTTGGTGTGAGGGAGGTGTGGGTGGTGGTGTGAGGGAGGTGTCGGTGTTGGTGTGAGGGAGGTGTGGGTGGTGGTGTGAGGGAGGTGTCGGTGGTGGTGTGAGGGAGGTGTCGGTGTGAGGGAGGTGTGGGTGTGAGGGAGGTGTGGGTGTTGGTGTGAAGGAGGTCTTGGTGGTTGTGTGAGGGAGGTGTCGGTGTGAGGGAGGTGTCGGTGTGAGGGAGGTGTTGGTGTGAGGGAGGTGTCGGTGGTGGTGTGAGGGAGGTGTCGGTGTGAGGGAGGTGTGGGTGTGAGGGAGGTGTGGGTGTTGGTGTGAAGGAGGTCTTGGTGGTTGTGTGAGGGAGGTGTCGGTGTGAGGGAGGTGTCGGTGTGAGGGAGGTGTTGGTGTGAGGGAGGTGTCGGTGGTGGTGTGAGGGAGGTGTGGGTGTGAGGGAGGTGTCGGTGTGAGGGAGGTGTGGGTGTGAGGGAGGTGTGGGTGTTGGTGTGAAGGAGGTCTTGGTGGTTGTGTGAGGGAGGTGTCGGTGGTGGTGTGAGGGAGGTGTGGGTGTGAGGGAGGTGTGGGTGGTGGTGTGAGGGAGGTGTCGGTGGTGGTGTGAGGGAGGTGTGGGTGTGAGGGAGGTGTGGGTGTGAGGGAGGTGTGGGAGTTGGTGTGAGGGAGGTGTGGGTGGTGGTGTGAGGGAGGTGTGGGTGGTGGTGTGAGGGAGGTGTGGGTGTGAGGGAGGTGTGGGTGGTGGTGTGAGGGAGGTGTGGGTGTGAGGGAGGTGTGGGTGTCGGTGTGAGGGAGGTGTGGGTGGTGGTGTGAGGGAGGTGTCGGTGGTGGTGTGAGGGAGGTGTCGGTGTGAGGGAGGTGTGGGTGTTGGTGTGAGGGAGGTGTGGGTGTGAGGGAGGTGTGGGTGGTGGTGTGAGGGAGGTGTCGGTGGTGGTGTGAGGGAGGTGTGGGTGTGAGGGAGGTGTGGGTGTTGGTGTGAAGGAGGTCTTGGTGGTTGTGTGAGGGAGGTGTGGGTGGTGGTGTGAGGGAGGTGTCGGTGGTGGTGTGAGGGAGGTGTGGGTGTGAGGGAGGTGTGGGTGTTGGTGTGAAGGAGGTCTTGGTGGTTGTGTGAGGGAGGTGTGGGTGTTGGTGTGAAGGAGGTCTTGGTGGTTGTGTGAGGGAGGTGTGGGTGCTTGTGAGGGAGGTGTTGGTGTGAGGGAGGTGTGGGTGTCGGTGTGAGGGAGGTGTGGGTGTGAGGGAGGTGTGGGTGTTGGTGTGAAGGAGGTCTTGGTGGTTGTGTGAGGGAGGTGTGGGTGTTGGTGTGAAGGAGGTCTTGGTGGTTGTGTGAGGGTTATTTTTTCTTTTTTTCATGGGCCACAGACGTATATGCGATCGGACGTTGTTCAGTTGGACATTAACCAGAGCATGACTGCACACAAGAATCACATTGCTGGAATTCTTGTAAGATACTGATTTATTTGAATACAAACATGTTGTAATTCGCACTAGACATAACAATTTTAGTACCGTAATCAAATTAGTACATGTGCACTCCAGCTTTGCACTAAGGTCATTTATTTCTTTTACGTTTCTTTTAGTATGGTGTGTGCATTTAAATGGATGAAAATAAATGAAGAAATTTATGTAAATCTGCCCAAAAATACAGTTGAAAAACTTTTTATAAAATGTACTACAGTACTGTACACTAATGTACTACATTTTTTATATCTTGAGCAAAATATATGATGTTTATATTCAAATTAATCTCAGTCTTGCAAGGATTTCAGCAATGCAAATTATATTATCCTAACTTTAGTCTGAGATATTATATAAAATAAACATAAAGAAATCACCAATCTTTTGTCTTGGAACACAAGGAGAGTGGGAAGACGGGGGGGGGGAGGGGGTGACAGAATGTCTGGCGTTTGTTTGTTTATTTATTTATTGAGATAAGGTTTGACAGTTGACGCTGAAGGCCTGCCTGCGTGTTGATTTATCATTAGTTAAGAGTGACTAAGCTCTTCTCATAATTTGCCACCCAAACGACCTGGGTGAATATAACTTACATTGGAGGGATTCTTGTAAAATAGTAATTTATTTGAATACCTGTATAAACAAGCTATATTTGCAAAAGACATAACAATTTTAATGCCGAAATCATTTAGTACATGTACAATACAGGTTAGCACTTAGGTACATTGTTACTGTACAATATTGACTAAATTCACTAGATAACGAACACCTGGCAGCACAATCTATAAGAATACGCGATGCATACATGACTGTGCCCACTCTAGGGGCATTTAGGTTCGCTATGACCCATTATTTGAATGTTTTTTTTTTCAATTTAAATTTTAATTGTTTATTCCTTGATAGAGGAAGTGGGACCCTAGTGCTGTCACTTGGCACCCCTGTCCCATAACACCAGAAGCAACTGGCCAGTGTCACTTGGTTATAGCGCCTAATTGGGACCCCGCCGATAACGAAAGTACAGAACCTAAGGAATTTATTCTAATTGGTTCCAGGCACCGAAGACTCAACCCCAAGTTTCCCATTTTACGACCATTTATACCCACTAGGGTGTGTCATACGGAGGCGAATTTTTTTTTTTTTTGAGTTTGAAAAATCGGCCCATGGTATTAATGATGTAGTTCTATGTGCAGAATTATGTGATATCTTCAGATTTGAAAAGTTTTCATTTTTTGCGAGGTAAATTTTAACTTGAAATCTTATGAAAATTCAGTATTCCCACCCTTTTACCAACACCACTAAATAGCTTATTTAAAGTAAAGTAAATGTATCAGGTTAATTTATTAGGATGAAAATGATCCAGAATAGTGAAACGAATGATCTTGACACATTTATTAAATTTAATATTCCTTTAGAAAACAAAATCATCAAATACAAAAACCGGTTTTACTACTACGACCCGGTGTTGCTGCACACCATAGAGAACATGTCTTTCTTGCTTCTGTTTCTACTCATCACCTCCCTGCTGACCACCTGAGCTCGGATGTAGCCTTCCCTCCTCTCCTGGCTGTACACGTGACTGCTGGCCTCGCTCACTTGCTGTACACAACGCTCTATACTCTGGGTGTGCGAGGGCCAGGCAAGGACATGCATGGGGTTGTCCAGGAAAGCTCTGACTTGAACATTGGTGAGGCTGCAGGTAAGAGGGGGCTCACTGCCAGCCTGGATGTTATCCAGATCTATGAGATCAGTGAGGGTCTTGGCACCTAGATTGACTTCAGGAGTCTTCCTGACCCTGAAGGAATCGTCACCAACTGATTCGTCATGCCCAGATCCTCTCATAAGTCTCATATCCAAGATCTTTTTGACTGCCACTCTTCTCTCCTCCTCATCCTTACTGCAGAGCATTGTCTGCAGAACTGCCTCGGGATGAGCATACCAGGAAGATCTCCTCACAGTCTGCTCCACAATCTGAACAACCTTCCTTGGCTGACTCCTCAGGAGCTCAAGCTGGAAGAGAACATGCCTCGGACCTTCGGAGAACGATGACTTGACCTTGGTGTTGAACCAATTTGGCAAGTAGACACTCACAATGAATTGGACAATAAGTCTCAGGTTGTGAAGCTGGTTCCCTTTCAGTTTATGATGAGCGACCCAAATTCTGCAGAACCTGAGAGCCGTTGTGAGCCACCTAGAATGTGAGACTGGACCTATCTGCAGGTAAGCAAGTCTATCAGGCGTGACCCCAGTTTTGATGGCACTGCAAATCATGTAACCATAGTACTGGTCAGTACTCAGGTCGTCAATGACAGTATGTGCAACTCAACGAGTGGAGGGCCAACTGTGATTTTTTCAAAGCTCGGATTTATTTCTAACTCAGTGGCAGAGTCCAGCATCTTGCCAAGAGGACCAGACCATCTGTTGTTTGAAAGAGTCTTGCCATCCAGCTCCTGGATCAGATGTCTGAGTGGCAACTCGTTGGTGTGGAGGTCACAAACAATCCAGACCAGCTTCCTCCCAATCTTCCGCTCTATCCACTGTATGACCCCCCCTTGCCACCCTGTGTTCATGTTGGTGCTGTTCCCTCCAATGGCCTGCAGGGTCTGGTCTACGTTCCTCTCTCTGAGCCAGTTCACAATGTTATCTGCCACTATCTCAGCTGGTTTCCTGATGTCATCTTTCTCTGGAGTGAAATGCCACAAATACTTCCCTCCTGGTTCACTGCAGCAGGAGTAGTGTTCCTCCTTCACCATGGCAGGGAACAACTTGTCAGAATCTCCAACTTTCATGGACACTTTAGTGTCATCCCTTCTCCCAACAAAGAACAAACAATTGATTCCATTTTCTCTTATCCCCTTATCAAACTCCTCTTCTAGGTTACTGACAAGTTTCTCCTGAGCTCTCCTTACTTTGTTATGATCTATCACCAGGTGAACATCATCAGGTGTTATCAAGCCACCGTCAATCCAGGCAGCTGTTGCTATCTCTGCAGTTTCTCTGAGACCAGTGTGGTGTCGCATGCTGGCCAGAGCTATGCTCGGGATATCTTTCCTATTTCGAATCTTATGCCTGGAAGGTTTGGGATCATTATTTTCTGGGTTAGGGACAAAGTCACCATTCTCCTGGTCAGCACTCGGATCAGCCATGGGGAAGTCTGAATCAGCTTGACTCCAATCATCGGCCTTTTTTACCTCACCCTGGGCCTTCTCAAGTCTCTTTTCCTCGGCAACTCTTCTCCTCTTCTGTCTCTCTGTGGCAGCCTCCTGTCTCTTGGGCTCCGGAATATCTTGGCTAGAAATCATGAGATCCCCTATACTGCCAGTCTTCTCTCTCTGTGCTTTGACAAATGCCAGTTCGTTCACAGGAATCTTCAGTTCACGTTTGCAAATACAGGAGATGTGGGCCTCGGATTTACAGTCACAATCGCATCCAAACTCAGGACAGAGAACAATTGGGCACTTGCAAGTAATTATGTCAAATAACTGGTCCAGTTGCTTGGCAAAGCTGTCCTTAACTGCAAGTTTTCCTCTCCCAAGAGAGATATCTCTTGCCTTTTCCCAACTGGCTAGCAGTCTCTCACTAATCTTCTTCTGACTTGTTATGACTGGAGGCTTGAACTGAGCGTTAGCCAGAGTGTACTGTGCCAAGACAGCTTTGGTCATATCACTGGCAATGTCTTTGTTTGTGTAAGTTCTTTGGTTCTTTTCACTGATTTGCCTGATTAAAACACCGTATCTCAAAGGATCTCTCAATGTAGGTAACTCCAACTTCAGGAGCTCTCTCCCAGACCCAAGATAGTGACTGAGATGGCTGGATTTTTGGTTCCTCGTCCTGACACAAGCAGCCATCGCAAATATTATCAACTTATAAATGCATCAGAATCTGAAACAGAAAAAAATATTGTTAGTTGGGTTGTTAAAGAATGAAGTCAGAAAGCAATGTTCACTATTTAATTGTAATGCACTAATGCAGCTGCACGTTAGATTTTCGATAAATTTCACGCTAAAATTTACCTAGCAAAAGGTTGCAAAATATTAAAACTGAAATTATTTTCTATTTATATACACTAAAATCTACCAAAAAAGTGATGGGCCATTGGTTTTAGCTGATCTTCCCTCCTATAACACACCCTAATACCCACTAAATAAATATATAATGTTATGGTAAATATCATAAACACACATGGGCATGTGTAGGTATATTACAAAGTGATGAAAAGGGTACCTCAATACTGTAGTCCACAAAACATGTAGCTATGCTTTTTATTTTTGGTCCCCCATCTTACGAGTCCATTTTCTCTCACATCAGGATGCCTCAGTCCTCCGTTTTCTCTCTTAATCTTAGAGTGCACCAAAGACTTCACTATACAGGTTGTACTTCTAGTCCGGCATTCTGTGGTCCGGAAACTCCCGGAGTCCAGAATAATTTTAGTTTTTCCAATAGGTAGATAGGCAGAGAGAGCTCTCTCTCTCTCTCTCTCTCTCTCTCTCTCTCTCTCTCTTTATCTCAATTATTATTATTATTATTACAGGAGTATTAAATTTTTGCCCCTCAGGCCCCAATGTGGATCGGTGACCTATGGCCGGGTGGGCTAATCCCTTAAAAAAAAAAAAAACAAAGCCACGGGAAATTAAGGTTTGTTTACATCCGGCAGTTCGGCTGTGCTCTCTCTCTCTGCTTGTCTATACAGAGTACAACATTTAACCCTTCAATATATATGAGCAGTAAATAAGTGTTTCTTTCATATTCTTATGTAGAGTAATGACGATATGTTTTCACATGTGCGCACTTAGATACGCGCAGTCTCACTTTTTATTACCATTAGTGGTTAGCTACTTATATTGTTCCATTTATTAACATTAAATAACATTACAGGTACTTCAAACAACCATATTAATTTGTTTACATTAATTTTACTACAGCTAAAATCAAGGTCTTATTTTCTTCAGTTTTATATGTAGAACCAATCAGTCACTGGTTTTGTAAGCTTTAACATAAACAATGCCGGCAGCCGTCTCGTCTCCTCTAATATTCCACATATTATTAATAAATTGTACAGTATTACCCCGCCTAACGCGGTTTCACTTAACGCGTTTTTTCATATACGCGGTGCCTCGCCAGAGCTGAACTTTCACTTAACACGGATTTTTTCCACATATACGCGGTGAGTGTCCGGCTCGAGACGCTATTTTTAGATTTGCCCCACCCGCCACCCTGCCTGACTGCCTGTTTTAGCTCATAAAATTCATACAAATTACCCAGTCAGAATATAATTTACATTGCTGGAATTCTTATAATTTGATGATCATTTTGAATATAAACATCATATATTTTGCATTAGATATACAAATTTTAGATAAAATGTTTTCTCTGAGTAGATATGCTCTCTTTTGTGCAAAATATATGACATTTATATTCAAAATATTCCTGGTCTTACAAGGAATCCAGCAATGTCAATTGTATTATCCTAACTTTAGTTTGAGGTATTATTTATTAAAATTTAGTGGTTTTCCCCCAAAAATTTCTCAGAGAGGGAAGAGCCAGCAGTGTAGTGTGAGAAGAGGGGGAGGGAGTTGAGTCCATTATTTGAATGGACATTAACTTGGCAACTGTATTTCTCTATTTCTCTTAAGTATTAATTGTGTGCATGTGCCATCATAAAATTAAGATGTTATTTTTACTACAACATAGTTATGTGTCGTCAAAAAGTGGAGTTTGGGGGTCGGGCCGGTTTCTATTGGAATTAATCCCATATGTTATGTTATTCATTTTACGCGTTTCTCACTTTCCGCGGTACCCTGTGGGTTACATTAACCGCGTAAAGTGAGGGTTGACTGTAGTTTATCTGATGTAGGCAATATGAAGTAAAAAATACCAGTTAAAGTGAGAAATTGGAAGAGAATAAAGAAGAAAGATGTCGTTGGGCTATTTTTGGTAGGGCTGAGGGAGAGAGTACCAGCTGTTTGGTCATTTTTGGCGGGAGAGTCACGCAAATAACCGTAGTACTGGTATTTGTTTGGTGTCTTCTGTATTTTTAAAAATGAATACTTGTTAATTAAAAGTACCGTAACATTGTATTATATACAAACTTGTCATATTTCTGGAAAATAAGAAGCAAGAAAATAAAAATATACCGGTAAACACAATTTCAACATACGCTAAAATTAAAAGCTGCTTAAGAAGGGCCGATGCAAACACAAAGCCTCCGCGACTAGGGCTCTGCCGTATCAGCTAGACGGTACACGTGTTTTTCGAATCGTTTTCAGTTAAAAAACTGTTACATCACAAGTGAATTAGGAGAGAATATTATTGTAATACAACAGTTTTTAACTGAAACCATTCGAAAAGCGATTACGGTAACAGCTTCTCAACGAAAGAAAGCGAAAGTCATTGCTTTTGTCACGATTTTATCCCACTTTCCACTATAATACGTACGTCATTTCAGCAAAAATATTAATTTCCATATTCTCAGAAATAAATAGTAGTTTTGCTGAAACGTGATGTATTTCAATGTAAATTAGGATAAACTACATGACGAAAACAGAAGACTTTACCAAACCTTTCGATGTTCAAGATATGTTACTCGTTTTTTAATAGTTTTCGGTTAAAATACTGTTATATTAGTGATATTCTATTCATACTGTGGTTGATATAATACATTCACGGAAATGTAATATATTTTGCTGAAATGACGTACGTATTACAGTGGAAAGTGGGATAAAATTGTGACGAAAACAATGAATTTCACTTTCTTTCTTTCAAAATATGTTACCGTAATCGCTTTTCGAATGGTTTAGTTAGAAAACTGTTGTATTACAATAATATTCCCTCCTAATTGACTTGAACAAATACTTGAATGGAAATGTACAATATTTTTGTTGAAACTACCCGCGTTTCAGTGTAAAGTGTCGTAATAATAAATGGTAAACAAGTTTATAGGACGTAGTGTTTTTCTGAAGGTTTTGTTGTTCCTTTACCCTCAAAAACTTGGGTCGACCTATAAACGAGGAATATCATAAATTAATGATTTCTTGGTCAAAAAATCGGGGTCGACCTATGTACGAAGGGGGGTTATAGACGAGTATATACGGTATGTTTATTTATCTAAATATAAATTCATATAGGTTGGCTCATTGCTCTATCCATTTTAAAATCAAATTAACAGTATATACCAGCAGAAAGGCATAATATAATGCGAAACAACAAAGCCCAACCATTAATTAAGCAACGGGGAACTAAGTAACCAATCACCGATCACTTTTACATTCATTCATAATTTTTACTACGTAGTATAGTAAACAAACGGCCTTGAGTTGCCAGCTGTCTCCAGTAGTGTTCGAAGAATCTTGAACGTGACTGTACCACACTAATGAAGGATCACAGAATCAAAATTCTTTGGGCTGAAGCACATTTATTTTACACCTGGGAAACTAGGGAAAAATTAATCATCTTGAACTAGAATTTACCTAATGAATACTTTTCAAGAACATAAATCGTTTGTTAAACAGGACCTTGGTGCATTCCCCTTTGTAGAGGTTATGAGTAACTTGGGAAAGCCACTACTGTATTTCAGGATTTTTCTGCAGTTTATGGAGTACCTTGTATAATCCAGGTCACATAAATAAAGGGGTCCTGAAAACCTTGCAGACCACTTTTCCACAGTTTTGTACAAGAGTTGGCCTGTCCACTGTTTATACGAAAAATAACATGACAACATTTTTAAGGGAATTTCAGAATTTACTGTATTACCACAGAAAACTTTGAGTAGCTGAACATTAATCATTTACATATGAGGGTCACTCAATCTCCTATTTTATTACAATTCTTTCATCTTAGTTCCAATAGATAGTGCATGTTAATTTTTCAATATAAAACATTACATAGGAATATGAAGAGCAAAGTTAATTACCATACCTGGAAAATGCTATTCCTACAACTTTCCATTCTTTTTCCTTTAAAACCTTGATAACAGCTCGGCCCAACAGTCCAGAAGCACCAGTCACCAAGATCCGTGGAACTTTATCACACATTTTTCTGCAAAGTGAACATACAGTATTTTTTTTTTTTAAAGAAGAAATCATTTAATGGACATTAAATGTAAGACAAACCATATAGGTTTCATATAATTATCATATACAGTATTATTATGCAAATAAAATACCGTTCTTTATTTCTGTCTGATGTTGTTCAGCCACAGAGAAAGGTAAACCCACATTGGGTTTTGAAGGTGTCCATGATAGAAAAGGTTTTGGTACAAAAAAACCTGTTAGCAAAAGAATACCTGAGTTCAAAGATGAAATCAATATGGTTGTATACAACACATTTTAAGAAGAGAGTGACACAAAAACTCAAGATTAACTACTGGTACATATTTGTCAGGAAATTGAGACATGAAGCTTGTTATGGATAAAAAGGAAATGGCAGGGAAAGAATAAACCTCGCAACACAGCTTGCTTGTGTGTGACATGTTAAAAATGTGCATGGAAGAAATTTTTGTTCCAAGAAAGAGAATGTGAAAATTGAGGGAACAGAATGTAAAGGAAGCACTGTGCGAGACTACTGTATTTCAAGTTGAGAAGAGTAGAAATGCTAAATGAGAGTATGAGAGGTAGTCTGGCAACATTAACCCTCTGGAACTTCGCAGTCTTTTGACGCAGATTGCATCAGTTACAGGAATGGGTTTACCATTTTAGTAAACATTTGGTAGAGTGATCCAGACCCAAATTTCACCCTTAGAGATGCATCTGCCAGCCCATGAGAATAGTGGGAGGAATTTAGGTGGTTGACAGGGCCAGTCCATTGTTTCTGTATTTATGCTTATGGAAGGAGAGCTCTCAGTGTGAGATATGGCTGAACAGGAGGGGTTGTACCAGCACAGGAGTGCTTTGTGACCCAATTGGCATTGAAAGTCCACAAGAGAGTTAAAGAACATTCTGTTATGACCAGCTGACAAGGTCTGGATGAAAGGACCAGTCAAGCATGCAGTTGTCATGGTCACAATGACTGCTGGTCTGTTTGAAACCTGAGGTTTCATTTTATGCTCCATGCCCGCAAAACAAGTGAATAACTGGTAAGTTATCCCTAGGAAGAAATGCGTTTTCCCTGGCTGAGGTGCTGTCTATTTTCTCTGACTTCCTGAAACCAACCTCTCTATAGAGTAAATCTGAATGTGAGAGAGAACACCATTGTTTTGAGTCAACCTAGATATGTCTGATTACAGTTAAAGCATTCAAGATCCTTTGTGAGTGATATTAAAAGCTTCAACTGTCTTTGTTGTAAGTAACACTTGTCAAGTAAGTGAGAGTCGAGTCTGCCTGTACGAATGGCATCTCATGATATCATCCTTGGGGATAGCCATGAGTTTCCACTTGCTACTGGTTAGATTATTTTGATTCCCAAACCTCAGAGAATCTGATATTTGCAGTTTCATTATTGTCTATTTAAGAAAGTCATTAATCTCCTGAGAAGAACATGTCAAACTCCTTATGTCCAAGATCTCAATGTAGACCCATAGAGGCCCCTTGTTTAGAAATCCTGCTGACTTTGTGAAACTAAGGTTAACAGCATGTGTATTGGATGCCTATTCTGACTTTTTCCTGGCAAGCTCAATCGCTGATTAAATTATAAAAATAGACATAAGAAATTCACCTGACCAATGACACTGATTTTCATTGTTGAATGTACAGGGACTGAGTTGAATCGAATTTCTGTCGTTTGTGAGATTAGCCCTTCTGGCATGCCTGCGCAAGCCTGAGTTGCCAGATGCCTATATATAAACGAATGCCCATACATAAACGAAGACTCACACGCTCGTGACTCGTCCTCAACGCATCTCCAGGTATGTGAACAATTGTTTCCCACCGCCATGTAAATTCAGTTTAGCGCAGTTGAATTTTGTGAACATCAGTGTTCATGTTTTAACATAGTGAAATGATTGTGTGTCAAGTATAATTAAAGTAACGTAAGCATCGTTGGCAGACGTATATTATGTATAGCTGAAGTAAGACCATTTTAACATGCTCGTGACACTTCCTCAACGCATCTCCAGGTACAGAGTGGGTGTTAGCTGAATACTCAGCAGCTACTGGGGAACGGTAGCTGCATGCCAGCTGGCTGTTGCAGGATGTCGTTAATTGGATAACGATTAAATTGTGCGAGTCCGCACCCTGGGAACTAGGCCCGAACTCCCTCGCCGTGTGTCGGACTGTAACCGACCCTAACAGCGCTCTACGTTTGTTGTGGTGACACCAGTGTGACACCCTGGGGCACTCCTTATAGTTAAATGGGCCTAAGTATTAGTGTTGTATATGATTGGGGATAATTAGCAAATATAGTTATCCTATGTTGAGTAGTGAACCCATAAAAATTGATAGTATCAGTAATAACGTGTTATGTGTTGTAAGTGCATCCTCCATATGTACTACCAACAGCTCTAGTGAAGGTACCATATGTAAGCTTGTCATGTTGTGTGTTCTTTTAAATGTACAACCAGTAATGATGTAAGAAGTGAGAGTATCTAATTGGAAATGCAGATGAGTAAAGCCAAGGAGTTGATCCTTGTAGTAGTTGTATGTTAATGACATCTTTAACCAAATTTAATTTCACATTAATAAACCATTTTTAGAGTATATTAGGGGTATCATTTTCCCTCAGTATCTACCTTTATTTTTGTCCAATGACTTGATACCAGAATTACAGAACCCATGTGCTCTAACCCTCGCCATGCTACCAAAGGTCAGAGGTTATGAAGTAACTATAGGAAATGAAAGAATTAGAAAGAACAAATGAAAATAAGAAAAAGAAAGAATATAAGGAAAGAAAAGAAAGAGAAAATAAAAACCGCGCATGCCCCCACCCTTATAAATGGTTCGCAGCAGTGGAATTGTAATTTAATATGGTATCAAGTTGGGAAGAATGAATGTGATACTGTGGGTGTTTTTTAGCTGTGATTTGTAATAACCAATTATCTGTACAGGTACCAAATAACCATTTCACTGTAACTAATGAGTAGTATTTCAGTATAGTATGTAATTCTGTGCTAATTAAGTAGGGACTTAATTATTTCATTTGGTACTAATTTTGTTTAGTGGAAACAGTGTTAAGGAAAAGTACAGATTTTTTGTGGTTTTGCAGAGAAATTGAAATAACAGTTCAAAGTAAATAATTTACTTGAAGTTAGGTTAGAAAAATTGCCTCAAAGAAAAATCTTGTTTAAAGTAAATTGTACCTGTAATGCTGTTATGTGGAAACATGAAATATTCAGAGTATTGATAATTGTCTGAAGAAAATGTCAGCTACCTAACTTATATTTGTTTATTCTTTTTTGTGAAATTTGAGAAAAGTGTTTGTAATATTTTTGGGTACCTTCCTACACTGATACCATAGCAACTATTGTGACCACAGGAGTTAATAATTTGATATTTACAGACAATAAGTGAGCAGTGAACATCTGCCATGTTAAGAGTATTGTGGGCAGTGTTCATTTCTGAGTGTCACCAGAAGGCCATAATTGTACGAATCTAATTGGTTCTAGAACCTCGTTCGCTATAGCATTCGTTCGTTATTGGATTAATCCATTCCAGGCCCCCAAATACAACCACTTAACACTGAAAAATTTGTGGAAATTGTAAAAAATACGAGACTTTACCTTACCTTAGTGTTGTTCAGCATGCAGGACAGGAGGCAGAGGAGGAGGGGGGAGGAGAGAATTATGGAAAAGAGGTGGAAGGAGAGGAGTCATCCTTCCTAGCCCTCTTTGGTGACTGTCTTACAGGCACTTTGTCTGTTTATTTAAAATTTCTTTCTTAGTTTCAAGGGTTATTAGCTTTCTCACTCGCTTTTGATGATTCATTGTTACAATTGTACACTTGTATAACAAAATAGTTGTAAAAATAACACGAATTACCACATCAAAAGACGAAATTTCAACAAGTTCAGTGGTGCACTGACTACACAATGAACCCATATGGCGTCTGACGCTCTTGCTGTGAGCCGTGGTACAACAATATTCATGCGCAGGACGAAATAGTCCTGCATTCATCCGCGTTCGTTGTAGGAGTTTCGTTTGTTATAGCATTGTCAATTTTATAGGTAAAACCGTTCGTTATAGGAATATTCGTAGTAGAATCCGTTCGTTATAGCATACCCCACTATACTAAGGTTATATAACTTAGTTTTATTTGTAATTGTGACATATATTTGATGTATTTGTTGTGGTTTCAATAGGAAGTGTTGAAATTCTCACTTGACGTATTTTTTTTCTGGCTATTGAATTCATTTTATATAACCTGAGGTGAGATTTATATAAATTTTTGTGTGTGTATTTCATTATTTTTTCTGTGCTAGTGACCTTAATTGTGAACTAACTAAAAAGTGTTTTGGTTCTCAGTTGACGACAGTTATGACAATTGAATTTATTGATATAACACGTGTTTAGCGTTATATTTTCTATTATATTGTATTTTTGTGTCAAGTTAAGTGCATAGGGCATTAGTTTCTAGCAGTGTAGACTTCCAGGCATTGTCAGTAAGTGTATTATATGATTATTTGATAACTAATACATGTATAATTTCAGAAATTACATTGATGGGTTGAGGACTGAGGTAACATGGATGCCAAAAAAGAATACAATCTTTGAAAATGGATTTTTGGAAATACATGTAAGGACCACCAAATGTGAGTACAGCACAGAGTAACGGTGAAGTGTTAACACGGTGTTAAAATCATTACAATTGAAAAGACAGTGAATATTTGTTGAGTACAGAGGAGACAGTCTCGTAAAGTATTATCAATTATTTTTGTGAACATGACTCTCGGTAATGAAAATGTCTTTGGTTCTCTTTAAAGTTAGTTGATTTTCTAGAGTATTGCATTTGATTGTGTATGAGGACCTCATATAGATGCCAAATTAATAAATTTTTTGAAAATAGACTGTTGTACAGTGTATGGACCCACAATTGTGAGTACTGTGTAATTCGGGAAGAGTTCACACAGTGTTGCTCCACACAGAGATTGTTGCTAGCAAGTACTAATGTTTTGAGTATGTACTTTAAGTGTGCCCTGAAAAGTGACAAAAGAGTACAGTGATATTTTTCCTCATCACTATGGAGGCAACAATCATCCACAAACTCCTCAACTGAAGGAGCTTTATAGCTACTTGGAATGCCCAGGAATGCAATGGAGCTACTGAGGTATTTCCTGACATTATGTGACTTACCTCTGAAGCTTAACACCCCACTACCTGCATCTGCTGCTTGTGAGCATCTGTTTAGTCATACGGGGCTTATTATTTAATTAATTAATTACACCCCAGGGGGTGACAAGCCTAGTCATAAGACCTTGCGGTCAGACACTAATACACTGGTACTCGTGTCTCGCAGGAAACGCTGTGACTTGCGATATGGTGACAATATTGATATGACTTAACGACAGTGGGAGTTAGCACCACCAAAGCGTGGGTAGCGTACAAGAATTAAATCTAAATTATTACAAATAAGTAGGTGGTGACATATAGATAGTAGTTAGTGACTCATCCTGCAGTAGGAGGTTCCTGACAGTGGGACAGTCAAGGCAATACAGTAGTGTTGAAGGGTGATAGCATTGGGAAAGTTACAGAGTTTACAGGAAGAGTAGTGCAGGTAATCCCCCAGCTTAGATTGGTCTTCATCCTAACTTAATGCAAAGCAGGGACATTATTTCTGCGAACCACAAGTCCACGTCGACGATACTTGTGTGGATACGGAAGAAAGTAAACAGTGTTGGATGAATATATTTTCAGCCCATTCACCATTCCTGCGATGGATTGCAGGAAGAAGAGTGGCTGGACTTACGAGTATTCTCTTTCGGCAGGTCATGCTGTGCTTAGATTTAAGCCTAAAAGATCCTGAATGGACAGCCATAATTTAGAAAATCAGTTATTACTTAATTTTAATAGAAAGATTAGCAAAGAAAAATGTGAAATGCTATGTGTCTTATTTTCATCTTAAATGAGCTAGTTTTTTATAATTTACTGTGAATTTATTTTAATATTTGACAATAATTTTTTGGTTACATTTTACTTTCAGTACAGTGGTCCCTCGGTTAACGAACACAATCCGTTCCAGCAGGTTGTTCGTTAACCGAAAAATTCGTTAACCGAAACCATTGTTTCAATGGGTTTTTGGGTAATTGGTTCCAGCTCACCGAAAATTGCCTAAATTCAACAAAAATGGTAGAAAAGTTCACTTACTTTGAAGTGTGTATGTAGAAGGCTCCTGGATGATGATGATGGGGGTGGAGGAGAAGGAAGAAGAGAAGGCACTGGGGAGGAAGAGAAGTCACCCCATGGCACCATTTCACCCATAAAATTTTAGTTCTCTTGGTGTATTTCAAGATTATTTTCTTTAAATCAACACTGCACTGCATTATATATTGTCAATATGTAAAATATATTTCAAAATGACCAACAACTTGCTTGGAAACACAGAAAAAAGCGTTTAGTTGAAGAGAGTCTCAAGCAAGATGTTACCTCCAGTGAAAACAGAGAGAGACTAACGCCTGTTTGCTGTGTTAAGAGGCTGGATGCCGCGCATTAAACAAGTCACTTTACCTTCAATTATGTTCAATAATTGTTAAAATGACTAAAAAATTGAATATTAAACTTTTAAAATTATAGAATAGTATAAACTTCTTGATATTTACTAAAATAGTAAGGAATTTAAGCCCTAGAACCGATTAATGTATTGGCGGACTAATACTAAAGCTGGTTGACCGGCCAGTGCAAGCGAAAACATTTTCAGGTCGGTTCGTAAGAAATTCGTTAACCGAATTTTTGTTCATTAACCGAATTTAAGAATCTTATGAGAGGCAGTTCGTTAACTGAAATTTCGTTAACCGAGGGACCACTGTACATGAGTATCTTAACAATGAGATACTTTTTTACTTTTACTGTAATTGAGTAACAGTTTGCCAAGGCAACAATACTTTTACTTAAGTAACAAAGTCCAGTACTTTTTACAACTGTGTATATATATATATATATATATATATATATATATATATATATATATATATATATATATATATATATATATATATATATATATATATATATATATATATTTGTCACGTGCCTGTAGCGCTCGGGAACTCGCTTAGCGTGAGGCACATGTTCACGCTTCCATTTCACACAAGCTATTAATAATTTGTTAATTGTACTTATTATATTATTATTGTTCTTAGTTACTTAGGTTAATTGTATATTTATGTATGTAATTTATATACATCATTGTCTTACTCTGTTAAGTTCAAATCAAGAGAGTATTAATTAATTACATAAAATATCCAGCAGATGTTCTAGATCACGTGATATGAGACGCGCTGCTCGGCGTACCCACGCCACCCCAGTAGCGAAAATCCGTGGCATAGGGTAGACGTGTCCATTCGTTCTCTAGCCTTGACCCTTGTCTAGTGCTTTATCCAGTCTCTGTAATGCCCTAGGGGTATCAGGTATTAGTGACACGTTTAGTTAGGCCTAGGAAGGGATCCTGGTGGTAAGGTATCTCCTGTTTGGTAGGGATAATCACTTTATAGTGATTGTTGTATATATATATTTCGTATGTCTTGTGTAATATAGTACAGTTGGTCCTCCTATTACGCGGTCCCACAATCCACGTTTCACCGTTAACGCGGTGCCTTGCCAGAACCTAACATTTTCACATTCCGCGGTCGTGAACCCCATTATGCGGAGAGCGGCTGGCAAGCCGCGCCATTTTTGGATCCAAACCTCCCGCCATCCGCCATGTTGTGTAAGAGGCGCGAAAATGGTGCGCACAAGGTCGCCCAGTCATCAAAACATTACCGAGTTCTTCACCCGCCACCCACTACAGCCGGCCCAAGTCAGTGATAGTGATAATTATAGTGAGGATATGGACTTATATGAACTTTGGGGGGTTTGACAAAGAGGCCCTGCAAGCCTCTGTGGTGGATAGTGATACAATTGATACAAGTGATACAGGTGAGGGCCAATAATCTGCCCTCTGCCTCGGAACCAACCGCCCATCCCCGTGTGCCCAGCCATCTTTTCTACTAATGTAAGCGTTAAAAAACCTAATATTATTGATATTTCTCTTAATTATTAATTGTGTGTGCATGCCATCATAAAGTTAAGATAATATTTTTACTACAATATAGTTGTGTGTCGTCAAAAAGTGGAGTTTGGGGATCGGCCCGGACTCCATTTCAATTAATCCCATATGTTATGTTATTCACTTTACGCGTTTCTCACTTTCCGCGGTACACTCCGGGTTACATTAACCGCGTAATATGAGGACCAACTGTAATGTTAAGTAATATTTGTTTGGTCTAACTCCTTACAGTATATTTTCGCCCTTCCGGCATCACTGTTATTTTATTATACACTTACTTATACCCTTAAATTCATGTTTGCTAATCATTACTCCCTTTTAAACATAAATTGAATTAATTAATTATCTTCCCTTTTGTGATTCACTTATTTCAACTGTTCTTACTTTTTCAAGTACATTTAGTTGAGTAGGTATTTGGTGGGGATAATTATTGCCGTGTTCCCTATTTGTACCTTTATTTGTTAATAACTTGGGATAGGATTCACTCCCCAAGTATAAAGGGTAGTGGGATCGCGACAAGTGGGGGCCTGTGTCCGGGAGCTAACCACCATTGTTGTCATATCAAGTGTTGTTACTCGCCAGGTGTTGTTTCATCGCTAAGTATTTTTGGATGCAAGTTGCTGTGTTTACAGTGTTCATTTATATTGCTCCTGTTATTGCTTAAGCTACTGGTGAGTTAACCCTTATCTTGTGTACCAGGTGTTTGGTTAATCCCTTGCTGTGTTTCACAGTTTATTGCATTTTGATATTATTAATTAGCTAGCTAGTTACTTTTTTTTCGCTACTCGATTTTGAATTCAACATGTTTGACCTGGAAAGCTTTTTGGCTTCACCTTCAGACGAAGTACTGAAGGGGCTTACTAAGGCAGAGTGGCAATCCCTCGCTGCTTATTATGAAGTAGAAGGCCGCTCTTCCATGAATAAGGCTAGGTTAGAAGAGGCTGTCCTCAACTACCTTATTGACAATGAAATCATAGCCCAACCGTCAGGAAATTCAGAGGAAATTGTTACACCAAGTAATTTGGCCTTACAAGTTGAACTCAAAAGACTCGAGGTGGAGCTGGAAACTCTCAAACAACGAGGTTTGGCTCAAGGTAGTAATACTTCAACATTCAGTGTAGACAAATGTCTCAACAGTGTTCCTAAATTTAATGAGGAAGAACCGGACAAATTCTTCTCTCTTTTTGAGAAAATTGCCCGACTTAACAAGTGGCCTGTTTCTCAATGGTCTCAACTTATTTATAGATCTTTCACTGGTAAGGCATTAGATGTGTTTTCTGCCCTCTCTGAGGATCAATGTCGAGACTATGCCCTTGTTAAGTCCGCGGTTTTGAGCGCTTATAAACTTGTTCCTGAAGCCTACCGGCAACAGTTCCGTAACTGCCGGAAGACTGACAAACAACATTTGTGGAGTTCTTCAGGCAGAAACAGGTTCTTTGTCGGAGGTGGATTGAAAGCGAGTCTGCCCATGTAGAACACGACAAGCTTGTTGAACTAATCCTGCTGGAGGAGGTTGGAAAGTGTATCCCAGGCGACATTCGAGCACACCTGGATCAGAGAGGTATCTGTACTCTGGCTGATGCTGGTCCAGTGGCTGACCAGTATTCCTTAACTAATAGAAATGTAAATTCCAGGTCTTATGCTCCCAAGTCCCAGTCCATCACTTCCTTCAAGCAGCCCACACCAACATCTACATCGGGGTCCCTGCCTCTTGTCACACCGACCCGACCCTCAGGTTCTGCATCATCTACCCCAGGTGAGCCCATGGTCCATGGGACAGGTGGATCCACTCCTACTGGTGAGAGAAACTCTAGTTGCAGGTACTGTAAGAAGCCAGGACATGTCATCAGCGACTGTCTCAAGTTAAAGAAAAGAAATTCCTCTCACCAAGGATCCCCCACTCTTTTGGTCAGGGTGGCCGAGCAATCGGAGAAATTATTGGAGCCCTGTGTCACTGCCCTCAGTCAGACTGTTGCCCTGAATGTTTCCCCCTCTTCTGTGATATCAACCTTTGAACCATTTTGTTCTCCTGGTTCCGTAGCTTTGGATCAATTCAGTCAACCCATTTCTGTTAAACTCTTGAGAGACACAGGCTCAGCCTTATCTCTTGTTACTAAAGAAGCTGCTCCATTCCTGGATTCATGCTATACTGGTAGCTGGGTGCTTGTGAACGGTTTGACCGGTGGGTCGCGTATTCCCCTTTGTCAAGTGTACCTGCGGTCATCAATAAAGTCAGGCTATGTCACGTTAGGAGTAGTAGATAGCTTACCTGTAGAAGGGGTCTCTCTATTGATAGGAAATGACCTCGTTGGTGACATGATGTTCCCTAATGTTGTGATCTCATCTTGTCCCACTGCCGAGAATAATACTGTGCAGTTAGAAGTAGACTTTCCAGGGTTGTTCCCTGCGTGTTCTGTGACCCGTAGCATGAGCCGCAGTACAGAGGTAGAAGAGACTAGTGAAGTTGATGAAGTTTCCCTCCAGGACTGTGAGAAGTCCGAGGATAATCTTATCCAGCCGGACCATACTGATCTTGGTCTCAGTGAATTTTTTGAGGATTCCCCACAACCAGATAACCTCCAGAGTAGTTCTGATGGAGATAGGAACCCAGATGTCACTAGTTTTGTTTCCTCTCCCATCACTAGGAGTAAGTTTATTGAGCTACAAGCAGGGGATCCTGAGCTAGTAGGTTTTCTCAATAGGTCAGTTACTGAGACAGAAGCTGAGCAAGAATCAAATTGCTACTTCACTAGGTCTGGTGTATTAATGCGGAAGTTACGTCCCTCCAATTCTCCTGCCAATCACCCTTGGTTAGTTCATCATCAAGTTGTTATTCCCAAACCTTTGCGGCAGGACATACTTAGTATCGCTCATGATGGGGTGGGTGGTCATTTAGGAGTTAGGAAGACTTATGCAAAAATTTTATCCCAGTTCTTTTGGCCTAGGATGAAGAAAGACGTCAGCTCTTACTGTCGCACTTGCCATGATTGTCAGGTAGCGGGGAAACCGAACCCCAGTGTTAAACCATTCCCTCTGCAGCCTATCCCAGTCATTGAAGAGCCCTTTAGTAAGGTGGTCATAGATTGTGTCGGTCCCTTACCTAAGACCCCTCGTGGTCATCAGTTCTTGCTAACCATTATTGATTGTGCAACCCGTTATCCTGAAGCCATTCCCTTGAGCCGCATCACAGCGAAGAATGTCATCAAAGCCTTAACTCACTTCTTCACTCAAGTAGGCCTTCCTACAGTGGTGCAGTCAGATCAGGGTTCCAATTTTACTTCCCGGTTGTTTAATCAGGTAATGCAAACCCTGGGAGTCCGGCAGTTGAGGTCTTCGGCCTATCACCCTCAGTCACAGGGGGTAGTAGAGAGGTTTCACCAGACACTAAAACTCATGTTGCGCACCTTCTGTCTGGAGACTGGGAAGGATTGGGACGAGGGAGTTGACCTGCTTTTGTTTGCTGTTCGGGACAGTAAACAAGAGTCCCTAGGATTCTCACCCTTCCAGCTCGTCTATGGACATGAGGCGCGAGGGCCTCTTAAGGTGTTAAAAGAGTGTTGGTTGAGTGATCAGAGCGCGACGCCCTTAGCTTCATATGTGGTCCAATTCAAGGAGAAGTTGCGTCTGGCTGTAGAACTTGCCCAGTCCAACTTAAGGTGTGCTCAGGTGAAAATGAAACTGCATTTTGATAAGGCCCATCAGGCAAAACCTAGAGAATTCCAAGTGGGGGAGCAGGTGTTGGCCTTCCTGCCCTTACATGATCACCCTTTTAAATCCAAATACAGTGGTCCATATGAAGTACTAGAAAAACAGGGGTCCGTGAATTATGCGATTAGCACCCCTGAACGGCGTAAGAAAAAACGCCTTATCCATGTCAATCTTTTAAAGTCATATCATGTTCGTAACGAAACCCTGGGAAAAGCAGTTGCTTGTGTTGATCAATCCTTGCCAAATTGTATCATTGTGCCAGAGTGTAAGGATGATAAAGATCAGTGTTTTTCTGAAATAATGAATGGGTCTAGTGTAAAAGTTGAAAACTCGACTATCTTGGAGGACCCCAGTGCTAAGTTGTGCCATCTCTCTAGTGACCAAGCCAATAATATAAAGTCTCTATTACAGGAGTATCTTATTCTAGTTGGTGATTACCCATTCTCTTGTTCAGTGCTGGAGCATGACGTTGAGACCAGGGGAGCCAAGCCAATCCGACAGCGTCCCTACCGTCTTAGTGCCTTCAAGCGGGAGTGTGTGCGAGCCAAGGTACAGCGTCTTCAAGAGCTAGGCCTCGTCGAACCCAGCATCAGTCCATGGGCATCCCCTGTTGTTCTAGTTCCAAAGCCAAATGGGTCAATGCGGCTGTGTGTGGATTATCGCAAGGTGAATGCTGTCACTGAACCCGATGGTTATCCCTTGCCACGCATCGACGACGTGATCGACGATCTTGGACAGGCAAGGTACGTGACCAAGTTGGATCTCCTCCAGGGCTACTACCAGATAAGACTGACTGAACGCTCCAGGGCCATCTCTGCTTTTGTCACTCCTGAGGGGTTGTACCAATTCACAGTCCTTCCGTTTGGTATGCGGAACGCCCCTGCAACCTTTCAACGTCCTCATGAATTTCATCACGTCTGGTCTGGAAGGTGTCCGCTGTTACCTAGACGAACTTATCGTCTTCAGCAGTTCCTGGGAAGATCACATGAGTCGTCTACAAGCCCTCTTCTCCGTACTGGCTGCAAGCAAGCTGACGGTGAACCTCGTCAAAACTGAGTTCGGCCATGCCCACGTCACTTTCTTGGGGCATGTGGTCGGACAAGGGGAAGTCCAGCCTATAGCAGCCAAAATTGAGGCAATTCAACAGTATCCAGTGCCAAGCGATAAGAAGAGTGTGATGAGGTTGCTGGGTATGGCG
Organism: Homarus gammarus; assembly: GCA_958450375.1. NCBI lineage: Eukaryota > Metazoa > Arthropoda > Malacostraca > Decapoda > Nephropidae > Homarus > Homarus gammarus. The sequence continues at coordinate 106,342 of CAUDMG010002056.1, forward strand.
GGGTACTACCGCCGTTTTTGTCCAAACTTCTCCTCCGTTGCCTCTCCCATGACTGACCTGCTGAGTGGCAAGAAAACCTTCAAGTGGACTACGGCTTGCCAGGAATCTTTTGAGAATCTTAAATCCCTGCTGGTAAATGCTCCTGTACTACTTGCACCTGAACTCCAGAAACAGTTCACTCTCCATGTCGACGCCAGTGAAATTGGCACCGGTGCTGTGCTTCTGCAAGAGGGTGAGAGTGATCAAGTGCTTCATCCGTTGTGCTATTTTTCTAGAAAATTTAACAAATATCAAAGAAACTATGCCACCATTGAAAAGGAGGCTTTATCACTGATCATGGCACTAGAAAACTTCAAAGTATATATTGGCAGCACTGCTTATCCCGTTCAAGTGTTCACTGATCATAACCCACTTACTTTTGTTGACAAGATGAAACATACCAACCAAAGACTTTTGAGGTGGGCTCTATCACTTCAGCCCTATAACTTGAACATTTCCCATATCCGCGGAAAAGAGAACGTGTTGGCTGATGCACTTTCTCGAGTCTGATTATTTAGTAACTATGTCTATATGCAAATTATTTTTTTGTTTTATTGTCATTGAGTACCTTGTGTTTATATTATGAATTATTTTGCTTCATATTGATTTACACCAATTGTGTTAGTTATTACTTTCACTGTGCAGCTGTATATCCATTTTCGCTTCCAGTTAGTTGTAAGCTCACTTTTTTGGGGGAGGTGTCACGTGCCTGTAGCGCTCGGGAACTCGCTTAGCGTGAGGCACATCTTCACGCTTCCATTTCACACAAGCTATTAATAATTTGTTAATTGTACTTATTATATTATTATTGTTCTTAGTTACTTAGGTTAATTGTATATTTATGTATGTAATTTATATGCATCATTGTCTTACTCTGTTAAGTTCAAATCAAGAGTGTATTAATTAATTATATAAAATATCCAGCAGATGTTCTAGATCACGTGATAGGAGACGCGCTGCTCGGCGTACCCACGCCACCCCAGTAGCGAAAATCCGTGGCATAGGTTAGACGTGTCCATTCGTTCTCTAGCCTTGACCCTTGTCTAGTGCTTTATCCAGTCTCTGCAATGCCCTAGGGGTATCAGGTATTAGTGACACGTTTAGTTAGGCCTAGGAAGGG